>JBAMIG010000026.1:6373771-6384824 GCA_037177335.1 Kiunga ballochi
ATAATGGTACAGATAATGATGGCTGTTTTCATTCTGTTTTGTCTACTTGCGAAGCCTCTGTCTGAACACATGTTGTGTCCATACTGTGTTCTGTAGCATGAGGAGTTATGTCAATTATGTTGAGGAGCTTGTGCTGCTTTGTTAAATGGGATAATTATCTCCAGTGCCTCCAGATCCATTAGCAGAGAGCCAGCCTTCCTAATTTTGGAAGTCAATAAGAATACAAACTTGCTGCACACTGTTTAGTGTCCTTTGAGCAAATTATTTCCTTTACCTGGACATATCCAAGTTGAAAGACACCTGCTCTTTCTGCTAGCTTTGTCTTAATCTGCTTGTAATGGGGCAGTTACATGTTACATGAAAGAAACTGATACATGTACAGCACTTTGGTCATGCTTGGACTTTTTATTTGCATATCTGCACTATGGACCTGATTCCACACAAACCTTTGTTGACTGACATGTGGGTTTTCTTTCAGAGTCTAAGAACAGAAAAGAGCTGAAGTGTCCATGTAAAGGAAGCAGAGATTTGTGTGATAGGGAAAATTACATTTTAACTGTGTATTCTTTGTGTATTGATAAGAGTATTTGTACATATAGTTTGTTTGCAGATATCATTTAGTTTTGATGGTGGAATTTTATAGTGGGGAGGTACCCCTGTTAATGGTTCAGTCCAATCAGCAGCTGGAGATAAAAAGGAGCTAATTAGCTCATTAGGGGCTACTGGAAGAGGTTGAGCTGCTGCACAACAGGCTGGGGAAGGCCCGGTCCAAAAGGTCACCAAATAGATTTTTTTTTGTATGGGAAGCCTTTTTGGTGTTTTTACTATGGCTAGCTGCTTACAACAACGAGTCATCTCACACTTCTCCTGCAGTCTTAAAGCAGTAAACTGGGGACTTAAAGACATTTCCTTTCAGCCATATATCAATGTGAAATAAGTCACACTCACATCAAGCTCAAATACCTGAGTATAATTTTGACTTTTTAAACTCTTAAAATTCACAGATTACTATTACTTCTGGACATCTATTTTCCCCCCCAACATTACTGAAACATGCATGTTGATCTCTGGCTCTGTCATTATTCTGCTAGAAATGTCATTAATATGTTCCCTTATAATGTTGGAAATCTCAGCATATATACCGTAGTAACATGTGGATTTACAATACATTTAAATATTCTATTTCTCGTATGGAAAAAGCCAGAAATCAAATTAGTTTTGGCCTGTAGTTTATATGTGACTACAGCTTTGGTAGATGGAGACAGAGAACAATTAATTTATTTAAAAGTGCAGATGATAAAAGGTTAATACGATAAAGGGAGGGAGAGACAACATGGCTGGAGGTTTATTTAGGTGTGAAGCGGGCTGCCAACTGGGGTGAATAATGGATGTGAGGGAACAGAGGATGAAAAGAGGATAGATGGATGGCAGGCAGGGATGAAATCTCCCCCTCTTGTTCATGTTACATTCGGCTTTCTATTTATCTAATTTTCCTTGTGATTAAGAATGAACAAAAAGGGATTAACTGATGTCAAGTTGTCAGAACTTTACTGTTTGTATTTTATAATGTTATGGTACTGCTAAACCATTTTGACAATGTCCTCTGTAATGTCTTCTCCCTGCATCCAGAAGTTTATCTTTTTTCATTTACATTACATAACACTCAATTGCCATTGGTTATTTTAACCCATGTTGAGGGTCTATAGACCGGTGCAAAATCACTTTGACAGTGTTTTTTCACATTGCAGCCACAGTGAAAAAGGTGTAGCATCAGGCTGCTAAAGAGGGCGAGGTTGAGCCGCCATCCTTTCATCCAGAGCATTCCCGTAACAGGCACAACTGTCAGGTTATAGGTAATACCATGCAGAAAGAAGAGCTCTCTGAAGAGTTACAAAGACTGCAGAGGGAAATATTGGTATTGTACTTCTTTCGGTGGCCAGTTTATTTACAGTGTTACAGGAAAAGAGCAAAGAACACAGTCAGCATGTAAGACTATTTATATTTTCAAGGATTTGACTAAAAAATGTGTTTTGTAGTTTTTTCTTTATTTTTGAAGTATCATGTAAAATATATTAACCATTTTAAGATTAATTTAACTTATCGGCCTCAAGATACTGTCAAAAAAAGGAAACTAGTTCAGTCTTTTATTTATGCTGTCATGACTTAAATATTCAGTGATTTAACCAAGAGCTGTCTAGGATTAAATTTTTGGTTTTATGCATGTTTTTCTTTCTTTTTTTTTTTTTTCCTTTTTTTTTCTGACTTTGGGTCAAATTTACTTGAGCATCTTCACAAGGGAAGCCATCTTCCCCTTTGACATTTTATATTTCCTGTTAGCGGCATTGCAACAAACTGGAAATACAAAATGTACGGAGTATTTAACATGATACAATGAGAGTGAAATTCTAGATTATTTTCAGAAAAATGGCAGCTTTCTCTTCCTCAAACATTACATTTTGGTCTCCTCACTGCCTCTACCACATTATCCCTTTCCTCCATCCTCTACTTAGTTTCAACATGATAAAAATGTCTTATCCAGTTGTGTGCACATGATGTAATCATATAAAGTGAAGGTGGTGCCAAGTTGGGAACCACGGTTTGACAACTCTTCCACTTTAGGGTAGTTTCAGTCAAAATTAAAATATGATGCTATATTTGTTTCACAGTGTATCCTATGCACAATTATAAAAATAAGATGCATTTTGCAACATGCATCATACAATAGTTTTGTCATACCATTCATTTCTTGCTGTGAGGTTTCTTGCCCAGTACTTGAAACGGCTTACTATGGCCTGCTTTCAGCTCCTCTCATTAATTAACCCCGCCTCCACTGAGCCGCCAAGGGATCCCCTCATATTTCCCCGCCTACCCCATGACGTCGCCTCAAACAGAGACTCAGAGTCGACAAAGTCAACAGTAAGAAAGAAATCTGCATCGTCCATATTAGAGCCCTTTACGGAGCTATTTTCTGGGCTTTCCGAGAGGTTTTCAAAATAATCAAGTCCAAACCGTATCAGGCCCGAGTTGTTTTGACTCTTTGTGTGTCGTCACACGGAGGTGTCAGGTGTTTGCTTTGCTTGAGCTCAAACCCTTTTTTTTTCACAGATATGAGGCTACAAAATTCATGTATGACAAGTAAAACTTCTCCAGGGATTGTTTTAAGGAACAAATAAAACTAGTAGAAGGTTAAAAGCTAAGAAAAGTTAATTTTGCATAATATAGGCTCCTTAGTGTCAGTGTGATTATAAAGTCACAAGCTGATAGTTGTAGGTTTTACCACCTGAGTTTTACTTTCATATTACAACCCATTGGATTTCTCTGGATCAGATTAAACCACTGATGCTAGGTGTGTTTGATAAAGTGACCTCAGCAGTTGTTTGTCATTCAAAATTATATATTTTTTGTGATCAATGTGAAATTGTTCCAGACCAGACAACTGTTGAAAGTTTGGCTTTTAAAGAAGAATCAAACTTGCTTATGACTGAATCAAGTGAATGTAATTTGAGGTACCTGGGAGATTTTCATAGTCATATTTTCTATTAGATATTAAGTTTTTCTGCAAACTGCTTCCGTATTTTAACTCGGTTCTAATCAACATTATTAGGAACTGATTGTTTTTGTTAATCCATTTTATTTACCAGTTTATCATTTATTCTATTTTTGGCGTGCATCTTTAATGCGTGAACTTGTGTTTAGCAGTATCTTGGGCGTAAGCGTCTACTTTAAGGAAGAAAAACTAAGAAGAATGCAGCCCTGATGGAATTAAAATAACTGAGCTATAGTAAGTGAACACAATCATAAACAGCTGTACACAGAGTCAGGAAAATGCAACAGCCTTCGGACTGTGATCAAGAGAACAATGTTCTGCACAGTGATCCTTTCTGTCTTTCACCTTTTCTCTCACAGCTTTTATCTTTCTCTTTCATCCCTAACCGAATCCCCTCGGTCCCTTGGCCTGAGCAGCTGAGCTCTTCCTTTACTCCAGTTGGAAACACGCATAGTAATTTGCATCACAGCGTCACACATTCACCCTTAACACTTCCTGCACTGCCTCCGATTAATGTTTGTGTCTCATTTTTTTGAATCAAGACGCTTGAAAGTGTGTTCAAATGCTGACCTTGAGACATAGAAGATGAGCTACTTGAACTCAGGCTGAAGAGAGGTGCATCCACTGAGTGAGGGAACCTTGTGGAGAAGCAACAACGTACTTTTCTGGGAGATGGCAGGCAGGTACTTGAGGGGAAATTAAATCTTCCCAAGGATGCTGTGGGGGCATTCAGAAAAGATTGGAGGTTCGAGTCTAATACATGTACATTGAACGGGCTCTGTTCACTCATCCTTGAATTTATTTTTTGTAAGTTTTTATTTATGGGACACTCATTAATGTGCTTTGAATATTAAAGAAACATCATCTGGAAGCATTATTGCAAGATTCCTTTCATATCTTCTCAGAAGGTTTTAATTCCTTTTGTTTTTATGAAAGCCTAAAAAAGATTTGTCTTCAACATGTGATATGAAAATAATACACAAACATTCACATTCCAGCATCAAAACAAACACAAACTTGTATTTAGAGTTCATAAATCATAATCGTATGTTTTTATTTCAGCAGTTGTAATGGCCTTTTTTTTTATCAACCTGTCTTTAGTTTTCCATGATGCTTTTTATGCATTGAAAAGGCTGTTTTTCTTAATTGACAGTTTGTAAAAGCAGTCTAATTTCAAATTGACAACATGCAATGCATATATATCTTTTTATTTTTTATTTTATTCATCTTTTTTAGTTATGAGGTCATGACAAGGGGACAACTGCCTAAGCAAAGCCCCCCAGACTTCGCTAACTGCAGCCACATTAACCGGCTTGTCTGGCAGATAACTGAGGTGTTCCCAGGCCAGCTGAGAGATGTAGTTCAACCAATGTGTCCTGGGTCTTCTCCCAAAGGGATGTGCCCAAAGCTCTTCATCAAAGAAGCACCCAAGAGGCATCCTGACCAGATGCCTGAGCCACTTGATGAGGAAGAGCAGCTTATTCTCTAGATTATTCTGCAGCAGAGGATTGGACCACCACCTTTAGCTCCCTCTCAGCTCACAACACATCTGACCCTTATGCGGTCTCCAGTCCACTGTTGTTTATGTCTGCCATGTAGGGGCTTCTCCTTCTTTGAAGGTCTCTCTTCTCCAGGTTACAATACCTGAGATATTCACTAAGTGATTCATCCTTTAGGGCCATCTTCCACATGGAGCTTAGTTTAATGGTAATAAAATAAAAAATATCAGCAAACTGTGGCAAAGACAGTTGAATCAGGAGAGACACGCACAGACACACACAGGTAGAAAGATGAAAGAATCAGTCATTCAGAAATTTCCCAAAAACCACAGGTTGTGTCACAGAGGGAGTGAAGGGATGAAAGGCAAGGGAGAGTACGAATGAAAGAGAGGCAGAGCGGCAGGGTGACTGAGTGGCAGCGCAGATCGCTTGCCAAGCCACTGTCTCTGGCTCTAAAAGAGCAAACACACACAGAAACACACACCGAAACACACTTCTGCAATGTGCTTACAAACAGTTGTGAATGTATGAGTTTTTCTTTAAGAGGATACTTAAAAAAATATGTATTTATATTAAATATTGATTTATGAAATGGTTTTAAGAAGCTTTGACACGTATAACCATGCACACACTTGACAGAAAATGATGTCTCGTTAAAACTTTACTTTTTATACCTGGTTTCCGTGACAGCAAGGACTTTTTATTCAGACAACTGAGTGACATGTACACACAAAACTGCACACACAGTAACACACAGTGGGTGACGGTGTACAAGTGACTGCGGGTGCCCACATC
Organism: Kiunga ballochi; assembly: GCA_037177335.1. Lineage (NCBI taxonomy): Eukaryota > Metazoa > Chordata > Actinopteri > Atheriniformes > Pseudomugilidae > Kiunga > Kiunga ballochi. Next base: position 6,379,613 of record JBAMIG010000026.1, read on the forward strand.
AAAATGCAGGTTGGAGGTTTGACATTCCTGGAGGCTGTGTCCGTCTAGCCAGTTAGGCGGAGGACAGCCAATAACACACACTGTTTTTCTTTCTTACACACACACACACACACACAAACACAATCGCTGCCCTGATAATCTGATGTGGTATTAATGCTGATTCAAGTGAATAATGAAATATATATATATATATATATTAAGTGTTTTACCTCTCACCTGTGAATGTGTGTGTAGTCACGTGGATGTGTGTTTAAAGTGTGCGGTTTATATGTGTGTGTTTTACTTTGATGGTTGTCTTTCCTTGTACGTGTGTGTGTGTCCTATAACGGTAATGAAGGCAGTCTGAGAGATTATCACAGTTGGGCGCTTATAGACCTCAAGGTTAAAGGAGCACAAAGGCGCAGCTGAAGCAGTGAGTTGGGTAACACACGGCACACAATTGTGTGCATGTGTACAGTAGGTTATGTGTGTGTCTGTAATTTTGGACTTTAGGTTGTTGTTTTGAGTGCGAGATCGATTGAGATTTTAGGAGAGCCTATCTGCTCTGTTCTTGATGATCCAAAGTGTATTAAACATTAAATCATAGCATATATGTGAAAGTATGAGTCCACTTTTTAAAATCTTTAAAAAGGTAAATATTCAAACTATTAAGTTCTGTCATAACAGGTTGAAAGATTATGGATTTTATTCACAAATTATAAAAAAAAATGTTTTCCATCAATCTGATGGAAACAGGAATCACAAAGAGGAACTTGGAAACTAAATGAAGGACACAGATGACTGATTACACACTGAATCAAAAGCTGTCATGTGGATGCACTTTGGCTTCTATTAAATTCAACTAAAAAGCTATTTGTAAAAATAATAAATGTGAGGAACCACATTACAAGCTTCCAGCAGGGGGAGGATGAAGACGGCAACAATCTGGAAAACCAAAGCTAACTGCAAACTCTGTTACAGTGTTTGGTGGACAAGGATGTGCATCTGTATTCAGATACAGAACCAGGACTTGTGCGTTGGGCTGAACAACGTTCATCGTGGAAGATATATTATTAAACTCTACAAGATCAAAATCAATGCCATGGAATCATTTATTAAATCAGATTAAATCTTTAACATGCTGCCACAAATTTATAGTCCGAATCACCCCAACATAAGATCATCCAATCATTTGTTGTATTTTCTGATTGTTTTGCACAAAACACCTTAGAAAAGGATTTTGCCTGGAATTCTGTTATTTTATTGTATTTATCAGAATATACTGATGTCTCTTCTGCTTAAATATGATATTGTTGTAACAGGCTTAGTTGTTTCCTGGATTATGTTGGAAAATGTGACAAAAAAGGCAACATGTAACCAAATTAAGTAAAAGATAATAGCTGTACATTAATAAAAAGCCAGCTTCTATTTGATAACTTTATAAAACATCTGTTATGTTTTGTTTTCCAACAATGAAACCTTCATATCATTGCTGTGTGTCCACACACATCGCAGCTGCTATCTTTTGCGACACTGTTTTTACTACGGTGTCTCTGAATGGACAAACAAACCCTGTGTTTGGATTAGCTGCTGTAGGAACCTTTTGAAGCTCCTAAACCCTTTTTCAGGAATGGAGCAATTTTTTCATGTATTTAGACAGATGGGAACTATGACCACGGGCCTCAGTTCCTATAACCCTTTTAGCTCCTTTTCCAAGGCAGTTTGGGTTTCCATAGAAACACATTTAACGTAGGCGGTATAGATCTGTCCATTAACAGCATCTGATATATTTACTCACAAGACATTGATGCAATTAGTCTAACCATTAATAAGTGAAACTTGGACGTCATCTCATTTGTCTTTATGGCTAAAAAAGATGCTGAGTGCGGTGCTGAGTGGTGCTGGCGTATACGATACTGTCGGAGAGTGTTGCATCACATCGGCCCTTATCTAGGTCACTGACTTGTGCAAATGCAAAGTGAAACATTTATTCTGGAGTAAGGCAGTTCTTAGACCGTCTCTGTCTGAATGTAAAAGTAAAAAAGTAAAAGTACTTGAAGTTATCAGCGAGAGCACCCTTTGGAATAATGCTGCATTTGATTTGACTTGAAGGTCAGAAGTCAATTTAACAACTACATTTAGACTATTTGGGTCATTGAAATGATATAAATATATATATATATATTATAATTGTACCGCAATTAACCAACAGACAGCAATACGGAAAGAAACTTAATCAAACTGACAAATCAGTTTTACTGAAGAGGTTGGTGCTTTTATAACTGCGAACAATAAGCTAACATTTGCCTGTGACACGGTTCAACACCTTCACCACCAGCTCCTCTGACTATAGTTTTTTTTGTTGTTGTTTATCTCTGAGAGAAAAGCATGAAGTTGCACATATCCTCTTCAAACAAGTAACTTGTGTTTCACCAAGAGCCTGAAGTGTGAAACTAAAGCTTATTCACAATTCATGTTCTGGCTTCCTTAAGGCTAAACTGGACAATTTTATGGTTATGGAGAAATCTCTCCTTTAAGCTTGAAGTGTTTCTTTTAGTGTTTATGTCTGTTTAGTCAACCTTGCCAAATGGTCTCTGAAGTTTTTAATGTCACTCATTCAATTAAAGTTGGAGAAGAGCTGAACCTGGGGGGGCAATAAGTCACTTATTGGTATTATCCTGCTCTGCTAATTACTGAAGCAATGAACTTTAATTAATATTGCAGCTTACTGTGTGTTAAAGCATGCAAATGTGCATTTGTAAGAGGGCATGTGCGCACCTCTTTATGTACATGTGGCTAACTCTCCTTTATCCCAAGCAATCTCACTTGAACACACGTTCATATGCACACATGAACACATGAGGCAAAGCCTGACATTTTGCAATGGCTCTCGGTTCAAGTGAGAGATGACACCGTGAACCGGCAAAGACTAGCAGTGCTGTTAGCATTAGCATAATTATCTCCCTTATCAGGAGCGGTGGAGACCAGATCCAACAACAGAAACAACAATGATGACAAAATACAAAGCTTAGTTGTTTTCTGTTCTTCAAAGGACACGCTTGAATTTAAATATTACTGATGTGGAACATTTTAATTTTGTGTAGATTTATTTTATTTTTTTTAAGCTTTCTTAGGAAAATAATTGTAAAATGGTTGGTGGCACCGTCACAACTTGTTTGTATTGTTTGGCTAACAAAATTTCATATACAATGGATGGAGAGTAAATTCTACTTCAACAACAACTCTGGCCTAAAAAGAGAGTCCTTTTTTTTTTTTGTTCAGACTCTAGTAATTTTTCAGACATCAGTTAATGTGCTCTTTTAATATGCAGGGCTGAAAGTAAAATAACATTAAAGGTGCAATTATTCAAAAAGTTTGGCTGCCTCATGCCTCTGTGTATGCCATGCTACCTACTGGGCTTTGCCTTGAGCGAGTAGCGTCCTTCACTTCCCTTTGCCCAGAGCTTTGCTACGGCCACAACTGCTGTGAGGGAGCCAGAGAAACTTGCATCGCTGACAGAGCTGCCCTGATGGGAACAGTGGCTTCTTAGACGTGCAAAAATATTTTGATTTTCACCTGTCCTTGATCTACTTAGGTGATGATTTCAGTTGAGTTCGGTTGTATTTTGAGCTTAAATGTGCTCAGCTTTATTAACTTTTTGTTAAATCTCTTTAAATCCTTTATTTATAACGAACAAAAACACTGTTACTGATTATCTCATGATTTAAAACAACACAACATGCACTAGTTTCTGGTAATTTGCTCCTTTTTTTCTTTACAAATGAAATAAAAATATTCATGTTTCATTGTATTAAATTAAACACTTTACAATTGGGTATTAATGGTACATACTTTCAAAAGAGAGTCATCTTTGCAGATCATGGAGGGCACAATGCAAAGCTGAGGCCTCAGACAGATTAAACTGATGTGAAAATGATGAAGAGCGATGCTCTGCTGAGTTTCATCCTGCTACCCGAGTTCCACATTCCTCTTAATTCTTCAGCCGAGAAGGGAAAGTTAAAATATCTCAGCAAGATAAGAATTTAATAAACAAATGAAGGCGTGAACATAGTTTACAACAAGTCTTTTAATGGTTCTACAGTTTTTTCACTCCACATGAGTTGATGATGAGGATCCATATAAAGACATTCTGTCATGTAAAGTTCACTGTTTACTTTCTGCTGTCACTGTAGCCTCATTTCATGCCGATTTATTAACTAAATGTTTTTTTTAAATTGTGCACTGTTACCTAGATTGATTTTAAAACTTAAATAAACAATATAAACGTGTGTATTAATATGAAATTGTGCAAGATACATAATGTAATCGAATCCATGTGAATCAAAGCTGCAAAATCTTTCATTTTCATCACACATTAAATTCTGGCCATTTGAATAAACTCCCTCTGAGGGAAAATCTACTCAGTGGCAGAGTTAAAGGAACTCTATACCTAAACATTTAATATTTACCCTGATTTAGGAATTAAATTTGAACACTTCCTTTTTACAGTACTAAACCAATATTCGGTAAAATTAACACTCGAATCAAACTATTAAAATATTAACTATTTAGTTCATTTAATACTTTTGGGGATAAACTTTATTTGTTGCATCACGTTTTATAAAAAAAATAAGACTTTACTGAACACTTATTTGAACTAATGAGGTTTTTTTTTTAAAAAGTCATGCTTTGTTACATTTTATACAATGCAGGTTTAAGGGAGCAGCTTCAAACTCCAATCAAGCTACAATCTTGCTGATTTGAGTGTTTTTTATTGGAACAAAACACTAAATCTGCACCTGCTTGTGAAATACATGACTTAATCTCTCTCTCTATGACTATCTTTTTTTGTTCGTTTACATTTGCTTGCTTGAAAATCATGGAAATGACGATAGCAATAAGTTTTTGACTTCTTTAAACACAAAACACTTAACTATTGTGCAAAATGATAGAAGTTATTTTGCTGTACAAACAAAAAGCCCAAGATGGCATTCAACAAACAACATTTTTACCTACTTTGTAAGACTGCTGGTGGCTTGTGCATCAACATGAAGAAATGTGATTGTATCTTCTGACAACTCAAGTGTTCCAGATGAACACGTTTTGATTGGACCAGACTCTTCTGCATTCAAGGACAAGCACCCCACAGATATGCAACTACTTACTCGCTTGTTTGCAAGAGAGTCAAATTCTTGAGGTTCTATAAACAATATTTGAAACATTTGTTTGGCTT
>JBAMIG010000026.1:6384924-6407591 GCA_037177335.1 Kiunga ballochi
ACTACTTACTCGCTTGTTTGCAAGAGAGTCAAATTCTTGAGGTTCTATAAACAATATTTGAAACATTTGTTTGGCTTTAAATCTGTTGTCCACACATGAACAAGTGGTCCAATCTTTCTTATGCATCTTAAGTAGTGGAAGTGTTAGAAGAGTTTATGATGTTTGATATTAAGGCACTTAAAATACACGTCATCCCCTCAGTGACTGAGCATAGGAAGCCAATTTTCATTATGTGTAACAAGAGTATAGATTATCCTCTGGTCACTAAATATCAATTGGGATTAGACGGTGTTTGTGTTGCATTTAACCCTATTCTGTGCCCTTTACAGTCGAGGTTAATATTGCCTGGCTTATTTTTGTTTAAATAGCCATAATTAGGAGCATATATAAAATGACCTTTGGGGGAAGATTTCTGAGACCAAAGTGCAGGATGCCAACTTCATGTAAAAATTTTTTATTGTTATTTGGACTTTCAGATTCATCATAGTATTGTTAAATTCGGAGATTAAACCTGAAAGCTGAAAAGATTACTTTTAAAGTAGGACCCATCAATCTTTGCAAATATCAGAAAAAGGTTTTTGTATATAACCATAAAGTTCTGAGTCTCAGATTTCTTACAGATTTCCTCAAATGTTTTCTTTTTAAAATTTAACTGGAGTGTTTTTAGAAAAACATTTTTTTTGTTCTTTATATCCAGTTTTATTTTACATTGTATTACATCTACAAGGTGCACCAAGGACCTTCACATCCGGTCCTTGAGGGCCGGTGTCCCCTCGATGGTTGTACCTCATCCTGATCCTGTACAGTCATCATATATGTATGTGTGTGTGTGTGTGTGTGTGTGTATTTGCTAAAGTCTTGAACTTGTTGTACTGGAACTGAATTATCCTCATGGGATAAATACAGGATATAGAATTTTAAAATTCCAAGTGCATGGACTTCCTTTTTTGCTGTACTAACAGCTCTTCTGCAAGAGTTGGTGTCATCTGAACGTTTTTGCTCATTTAAAACAAAAACATTTCTTGAAGCATTTTAAACTTTTTTTTAAGGTTTTAATCTCTCAAAGTTTGTCTCATTTTTTTAATCACAGTCATGCTTTTAAAAACCTAAATTTGTTTCCACACTATAAAAAAAAAATATTCAAAAGGAACATTTTTAACAGATTCTGACCTTTGACCAAACTTTTATTTCATATTCTGAGTAGCACAATTTTATCACAGATTACTTGGAAATGTTGTTAAAAATAAAATATTTTGCATGGATACTGTTAAAATGCTTGAGACAGACACCTGAGACGTGTGAGGTTTGGGGTAAAAATGATGCCAGAACCTCAAAGATGTAAAACACTAAAATCTGATAAAACAAATGGATCAAAATCCTGAATGGAAATTCTTTACCTCAAGTCAAAACCTGGCATGTAGCTGTACTTACATGTAGTAACATATATTTTTAGTCGCATCCAAATCCTCAATCTACAAACAGAAGGTCTGAAATACAGAACACAACTTATTTTAGACAGTCTTTTCATGTTGCTGTTGCTTTACCTGTCTTATGATCATACATTTTTTCTGTATATGGGTCAAGATCTAAATCCCTCAAAATGTTTTTGCAACAAAAGTTCTTTCATGCTTTACCTTGATGAGTGTAGATGAAAAGCACATTTCTTATTCAAGACCTGAATAAACATCATCAACCTCAACTCCTGTGACTCTTAGTGGTCTATTAGAAGCTTCTACTTAACTATAACGTACCAAATGCAACCCACATGTTATTGTACTGTTATTATCAGCTCAATACACAGAAATAAAGTTCTTTCTGACACTTCTTCTCTTCAAGTTGCACTTTTAATGACATGTTAACATAGTTATGTCACATGATACTGCTAACATTAAATAAAAATTAAATATTTTTTCAATCAAAATCATAAAGGGTAAACAGTTTTTTATACCTATGACATGTTGCCTATTCATAAACTATGGATTATTGCTGGTATGAAGTCAAAATGCTGTTAGTTAAATGTAAAAGTGCTTTTTTAAAAAACTGATAAAGTAAAAACAAAAAAAAATTACATGGCTCAACAAAGAAAGTGCAAAGTGGCATAAAACAAGTTGTCTCATTTGTTTCTGCCGTACGGTGACCCAGTTGTTGGTTTGCACCTCTGTTGGGAGGAAGCCTGAACAGTGGCTTATCTGAGTTCTGCTATGTTCTCCCTGTGAATGTGCGGGTTCTCTCCGGGTACTCCAGTTTCCTCCCACCACAAGCCATCACTCCTCAGATGCAGGTCACTTTGGATCAGAGCATCTGCCACATGACTGTAGAGATATTTACTACTCTAAATGTCTTGTTTTTTCTTCATTTTTACACAGTACTGTAACATCCACCGTTCAGAGTATTTAGTTTTAATACGAGTGCAAATACTCGTAATGGTTATAGTTATACTTTAATACTTCCAACTCCAACTTACTACAAACATGATTAAAATCATCAAGCTTCTTCTGAACCTTTACTACTTTTAATATTTGTGTTATCTATCTATTACCAACTAGAGAATCTCAAAAGGAGCTTGGGACCAAACTAGTTAGTCTACAGGATAAGAATGTTACCGCTCTCGAGGTTTTTGGGGGTTTGTCTGTTTGTGTGTCTGTGAAGGAGAAAGTTATGCCCTGATTTACATGAATTTTTCAGAGAAGTTTGGAAATGGGACAAGGAACAAATGATTAGATTATAGAGGTGATCCGGATCACAGTCTTGAGGCAGAAATGTTTCAAAGGATCCTTTATCATTGCGATTGAGGGCCATTTTCAGCGACTCAACATGTGGAAAAGAAGCTTGACGGAGGTCTGCGCTCTCAAAGTGCTTTCCCAGTATTTAGTGACTCCTGTAGTCGTGTAACACAATCATGTGTTGATTTAACACTCATGCATGCATTAAAATTCATTAAAAAACACAGTTTTCTATCTTTGTGGTTCATCTTTGTTGCTGAAAGACATTCCAGTGTGATGGCGGGCGATACTGGCCCTGCTATTTCAAATTCCTGAAGCTACAGGTTCATCAGAAGTCATTCACTGATGAACCTTGACAATAAATAAAGCTCATGTTTACTGCAATCAATTACACATTTAAAGCATTTCTTCAGCAGAAGAATTCATGATCTGTAATCCAAGTTCAATGGTCCATAAACATCATTAACCGTCACATTTCCCTCCTGTTTCCCCTCTTTCCTCTCACTTCCTTCATCCCACTCTTCACTTTCATCCTTTCCTCTGATTCCCACCCACCTGTCTCTCTCTGTCCTCCCTCCCCACCATCTTTTTGTCCCTCTCTGATCGTTTCATGTGTGCTGATCTCACCTTGCGTGTTTGAAGCCCAAAGAGCAGGCGGAACCTCTGGACCACACCACTAAAGACCCCCCGACACATCTGAGAGGAAGAAGATGCCTGAGAGACTGTTGGATAGATAAATGAACAAAATAAATATCTATAGCTGTAGGAAGACAAAGAAACAAGAGACAGGTATGTGGACTGCCTTTCATGTATGTCTTTAATGCCAGTCATCTGCAGATATCACCAGCTGTTCTTTCCAACCAAACACACACACACTGCTTGTTCAGTCACCTTGCCATAGGCTGTGTCCTTTTGCTTCAAGCCGGCACTGTTTGAGTGTATTGAGCTGCTTCAATCAATGGTTAATTGTCTGTATGTGTGTGTGTGTGTTAGCACTGAGACTGTATTTCTCCACACTTCCCCCATGAGTTTTGACAATATGCACACAATAAAGTAAATGATTTCAGTCAGGGACGAGTACAAAACGCAACACATTTGTTTCCTCAAAAAGAAACACCACTGTAAAATCGTACAGCATCTAAATGAGTATTGCTTTCTTTGTGTGTGTGTGTGTGTGTGTGTACGGCCCGTGAAATCAGAGTATTCCAAAACATACACACCCCACCCATACAGGCACATTTTGCTGTATCCTCGCGGATGCAGCTGCTATCTGATCCTACACCTGCCCCTGACTTTTGACCCAGGAAGTAAAAGTTGTTTCACCTTGTGTCTGACCTGAACAGGAAGTGCTGTTCAAGACTTTTGTGCTGAACTTTTGCCTGAGCTTTCTCAATCTGAATATCTAAAGTTTCTGCAACTTGTTTTGGACGCCGCTATAAACCGGTGCCCTGTGTTAGCCGAGAGGCCCACCGACATTTCTCTGAGTTTTAAGACAATGAAATCACAATGCTTGCTGTTCAGCCTGTCAGCATTGGCGTAGTGCATGTATGTGAACACAACTGTGTATCGTAGGTGTGGTGTACATCCTTGCACTTTGTTAAAAGTCAGGAAGGGTAAATCTGTCATCTCCTATTATACAGATCTTCTACAAATCACCGGCAATGTCCAAGTGGAAATGGTCTTTAAGAAATGAATACACAGCCCAAAAAATCCTCCTTATAAAGCAACAATTCCTTCTACATATTTAATTTGAGTTAATTTCTGAGGAGCATTTATCAGTGCTTAAATTTTTTTTTCTTTTTTTAATCTGAGTTTGACTTAACATGACAAATTCACATCTGAGTTTAAGTCATGAGGTCAGGTTATTCTGTGGGAACGTTGGCAGTCCACCAGGAGTTTCCTGTGTCATTAAGTATTGACGTACAAGAGCCTAAAATTTAGAATATGGGGGGAAAACACGCCTCAACAGCTTCGTCTGCTTTTTTTTTTTTTAGATATGAAGCATTAAGAAAACATGATTTTGTGGTTCAGGTAACCTTTTTGCAAAGGTTAGAAACTAATTTCTTCACATAGCTCGTTGTAGAAGTTAAAATAACTTGCTTAGTTACTAAGTTAAACATTTTGTTTCTAATTTTTATATTTTCAAGATTTGATTTATTTTTATTTGCACATAAAGGAATATACTTCACATGTTAGGCAAAATAAAATACAAATTTACTGTAGTTTAGATTAATTTTTATTTATATTCAAGTATTTCTTCTAACTGGATAACAAAAAATGACTAGTTCTGCCATTATGTTGCAGATTAACACCTTTGTACTAGTTTCAATCAACAGAGGTTTATTAGAACATGTCAAATCATTAAGGAGAAGGACATGATCATCAAAACAGTGTCTGTGTCTGAAATACATTTCACAGCTTACATTTTTGTAAAAAGTTCAACAACAAACACATCCTGTTACTATATGCCTGCTAGAAAACAAATGTTTGCTCAAGAAAGTAAAAAGCACATGGAGAAAAGAGAGATGCATTGTTTGTCAGATAATGCAGAGTTTTGTAAATCATTGTGAAGACATCAGACATGCAACTGTACCAATACATTAAAAAAAGAAAAAAAGAGCTTGAAACCAAATTCTATGGCTGTTAAAAATAAATTATATACTAATGTGTGGCTAAAGCATTCAACACTTTTTACATGACTATTTTTATAAAACTAGTTTTATAAACGGGCATTGTAGGCAGGTTTTATTTTCTATTGGTACTTTTTATTCGTGCAAAGTCAGTTATTTCTAAACACAGAACTTCATTTAAAATGATTTGCTAAATAAATAAATAGCTATACTCGCTTGTATTTCAGTGTAGATTAAACTTTGACAAACCCTATTTCGGTCTAAATTAAATGGATTTAGCTGAATGCAGGTGTCTAAAGATGCTGTTGTCATAAGAAGCAACAGAAAGGATGACTGAAAATATCCATTTTACTACTGCTATAAGAGGATTCAGGTAAAGCTAGACTTTTGTTTTGCTTTTCTTTTTGTGGACAGGAATAAATCTGTTAATTTAAATATTTTATTATAACATTTTAGGAGCAATGAAATGGAAATTAAACTGTTATCAAACACAAATAGATATTTATATTCCTGCCAATTCCTTTTTTAAAATGTGAAGGTGTAAATGCTTTAAATATCAAAACCTAATTGAAATAAAACTATAAGAACTAAAAGTGGTTCCCTGGGAGCTTGCCTGTTATTCTCGCTCTATCAAACTAATTATGAGAATCTAAGGTTACATCAAGATGAAGAAAGATCGAGCGAATGGAGATGGACATCATTTAATGAGCGTAAAAGGATATCTGAATATGGCCCCGGGTGTTTAAAGAAACTAGATGAATGTTTTCCTTTTACATAATAAATATGATTTATTCAGAAAGAGTAAAGCTCAAAGGGCCTTTTAGTTCCTGAAAAGATTAAACACTTATTGTTCTTCTTTGCCTATCAGTTTGTTCAGTACAGAGTAGTTTTGTAGCTTACAAGAAGAATTATTTGTGTTGCTGCTAAATCTCAGCAGATCCGGCTGAATAAACCTGCGTCACAGCTCACATGGGACTCGCTCACTATATTCCAGTTCCTGTGGAAACCCTGCTGTGCACACTTTGTTTAACCTGGTGGTCTAAAAGGTGAAACAAGAGTCAGTCAGAGGAACACGGATACCCTGTTGACGCCCCAGAAAAGAGGCTGGTTAGTGTTTAATTTAAGCTCTGAGGGAAAGATGTCGTTGCAGTGGAATGACCATCAAATTGAAATGAATGGTTAGTGGTCACAAAAAGGTGTCTTATCTATTACAATCTGGCTTGCTTTGTCTAAAAGCAAAGGAAACATTTATTTCCAGAAATGAGGTGAGATTAAATTATTAAGCTTTTAAGTAAAATTCAGGAGAAATCCTTTTATCAAATAAATGAGGGAAATTTTTAAAAATTTAGCTGAAAACATTTAAGTTATTTTCCAACGTGGTTCTATAAAATGGCCTGGATCAATTGAAATAAATTTTGGAGGAATTTTGGTGTATGAAAGAAATGGATGCAAGCTGGACATCAAGTTTATCATCTTCACACATCCTGAAGATGCAAAAATGAGCATGACAGTAACTGCATTTATTTAACTGCATTGCTAATCTTAATCTTATAATCGTCTCATTAATTTCCAATGAAAACACATTTACCTTTTTTTTTTTTACTCTATTCTGCTTTCTTTTTTTTTGTAATAAAGCAGACATGAATTGTCCACCAAGGTCCAGTAGGAAGGTCTACATACCAACAAGCACTAAGATGCATTCACATTTCACTCTTTTGAGTTACTATAAAAATAACTAAAAAGAAATATCTTGAAAGGGACAAAGGGACAAATAACTCTATCCTAGGGAAATGTATTACATATATTAAAGGAAACGTACCATGCAAAATTCACTTATTTAGTCGATGTTTTTGCTGCGCTTTTAAGTATTTAGGAATATAGATAATGTAAATTTATTCCCTACTGTTGTGCATACATCTTTATATTCTTTTTGGTAAAATCTTTCAGTCTGTTTAATTTTTCTGTTCTTTATCACCTTTTTTAAAATTTTATTACGTCACAGTATTTGCCAAAAAAATTATTTGGTCTGCCAAATAAGTTTGTTTACTCAAATGAATCAATTTATGAATCAAATTTGTGAATCCGATATGTTGACATTTATAGTAAACTTACCAATAAAATGTTTACTGTTGGGAGGTTAGTGTATTGGTGCTATCAAGCTACGAACATGGCAGAACAGGGGGGAGTTAAACTTCCTGTGACCTGCAGGGGGCGGGGCTTAAAATGCCTAATTTACATTTAAAGAGACCACACCAAAACAAGTCGCTTTGAAGAACAGCATTATAAGGTGTGTGTGAAGCGAGAATAAGCAGAAGTTCAGACCAAAGCTTTTCAATAAATTAATGATTTATATGTTTGTCACGCTAAACAGCTGAGCAGCCATTTGGAGCTGCTGCTGATTGTTGCACCAGGTGTGCTGTCCTCAACCTACAGGTATAAATGGCAGCTTCCTTAGTGGCTGCGAGTTCAGCGGGGCATGAGAAGCGTTTGGTTGTGTGAAGGAATCCACAAGATTATTGAAGAGGCAGCTGGTAAGGATATTTAAGCAATATGAGCAATCTGTGCATGGTTGCTGGGCTGCACTTCCGCTCTCATTCATTGAAATGTTTGTATGGGAAGAACTGAGTTGGCATAATTATTAGAGTAACTGGATAATGGGAATAAGTTGATATTTTAACTTAAGTTGTTTATTAAACATTGTGATCAACTTATACTGTGAATTGTGCATTTACATTTTGTTTGTGTTTTTAAAGGGTTTTACCTGACAGACCGACTGGCTAAAAGATTGAAAGAATAAATAAAGAAACAGATTAATATCCGGACGTCTTGCCTGAGTAATCCATACCACTTCTGTCATTGTGGGTACACCCTTTCAAGTGTGGGTGCAGCACAGCCAAGGGAACACTTGACAATGTTAAAAGAGAATTTTGAAGCATAATATCTCCTTTAAAACCATTGTATCTAGTCTCTCTTTGTCTTTGGCACCTGCTTGCAGGAGTGAAGTAGTGGCTGATGCCGATGAAGCAGAAAAACACTGAGCTTCTCTTCTGCTTGTCTGATCAGCAGGGTGGCACTGAGACACCTGGAAGAGCTCCAAAGGAAACACACACTTGCATTCAGCGTCCACTGGAATGAGTGGTTACTGTGTAATGAAGGAGAAAATGCACATCTGCATGTGGCTGCTGGGACAGAGGCATGAAGAGGAGATAATGTGGATATGAAGTGGGCCTCAGCTGCTGTTATCTAACTGATGAAGAGATATAATCTGCTACATGTCAGATCTCAGCATGAGGAAGAGGAAGGGTTTTCTTCCGAAATCTTAAAATATGATACAAAATATAGGGACAGGGGTGATTGAATAGATATTTTGACTCATCTCTCGTCATTCCTGTCTCTTCCACGTAATTGTCAGTGAAGGCTAATAAAAAAGGAAGCAAAGAGGAAAAAGAGACATATCAATTGGGATATGAGAGATTGATCCTGATATGAAAACATGTTCATAATATTGCAACTTTCCTGCTGCAGTGTGTAAATAGTATAAAAAGCATTATAAGATGCTTTATAGAACCACTGGGGTTTAAAGACTCAAGCACAGAACGCTTACCATTAAATAATGTTGCTTTTAGCAACTCGTGCTAAAATTGTATATATATATATATATATATATAAACATGTGGGTTCACTTAATTCCTAAAAAGCATGTCTGCTTTTAAATTATGAAGTAAGACTTTAGACATTAACTGGAAGGAATTAGAAAAAAAACATAAGACAAAGACTAGAACAAATCCAGCAAACATAATGTGAGATTATACTGTACCACTTTATGAGCTCAGAAAAAATGGCAGAAGATTATAAAGAGCAGATTTAGAAGATTTAAGAGAAAGATGTGAGGAGACGGAGAATGAGTGATAGAAAGAGAGAGAAGGGATAATAAAGAGACATCTGTAGCAGTTGTAAAGACATGGATTTGCTGTCTTAATACAGTTACAATTCTCCCAAGAGGACCGGAGGATTAGATATGGTCATTTCATCAGACAGGGGAACGGATGGGTGGAGGATTTAGAAAAGACTGAAATACTGGGGGAAAAAAATGATAAGAAAGTGAGATGAACAAGGGGATTGAGGGATAGACTGGAGGAGGAGGTTGGAAATCACTTGGGCTCTTAGCTTTTTTGAAATTGGACTAAGTCTTTACAATCAGGGACTATTTAGGAGTTGATTTATATATGCAGAGCAATTTACAAACAGAATGGGCGGTCCCTCTGCGGTGCCGTGGTGGGTACAGGATGATTAACTTTGTAGGTACCTAAATGGTCTCAGAAGCTCTGGAAAGGGTGGCATAAAGACCTGTAGGGCTTCCTTATAGCTGTGTTCCTTACCAAACCAGAACCAGGACACGCATACACTTAGCACACGCCTTCTTAAAACAAATTAACCCTCTTACATTTACATTTACGTCATAAGACTATGCTGATGTAATGTTTAATCTACTACGATAAGACAGAGAAATGTCATCTTCAGAACGTTTTGATTACTAAATCAGGTTTATTTCAGCCTTCTCCTGCAGGTTAAGAGAAAAACAATGGCTCACCCATCTGTTTTGTGCTTTACCTGCAACACAAATAAAGAAAATAAATGATGAGAGCAGAAACACCGAGGAGTAATGTGTGAAAAAATAAACTATTGGAACAAGTGAAAAGGAGCCGAAACTGAAAAAAAAACTGGAGGGGAAGGTTCAGCACCCTCAGACATATGGCTGCCTCCTTCTTGATTACACTTCAGCTGGTTGGAAGATTACCAGCTCTCTGTGTGCATATGTGTGTGTATTGTATCTCTGTCCTGCATATGCTCAAGTGTGTGAGTGTCCAAGACCTCACACTGTATCCCTCTAAAGACTGCTTGATACCACTTCTGCGTGTGTGTTTGAAACACGTACTTAAGATTATAAGGCTCTGCTAGAGTGTGTTTTCATGTGTCATCGTACTTAGTGTGCTTTAGAAGCCAGAGAGTTTATGCTAGATTATGAGAAGACACTTTGTTTTCCCCGTTTTTGATAAAGTGTGTACTTATGTGTGTGCGACTTCAGCTGGTCTTGGGGGATTACTGACATATTGAGTGGAGTGTGTTTGTGTGTGTGTGTTTCTTAAAACCAAGATTACTCCAAGTGATCCCCTGGGTCACAGAGAAGATGAGAAGTAGGATCAGATAGGTTCTCTTTAATCTCAAACGCTCGTCTGAGTATTTGTCGTGTGTTTTCCTGCAATCTTTATTTTTTCCGTGTGCCTGCCTGTTCGTGTGTGTGGTCTCATCTGGCTGGAGTTTTCTTGGAAGGAAGCATGTCCATATGCTACAAGAAGGCTGCCTGTGACCTCACACCAGGACTCGGCTGTAGTCTGCCACAATCCACAAGGAGCGCAAGAGACGTACTGAGAAAAAGAGAGAGAGGGGGAAATGAAAAGGGATGGTGAGCAATGAGGACCAGGGAGGATAACAGGAAGAAGCCTGTAGTTACTACATAAGGAATAAAAATCAGCGACTTGTCAAGTGTGACGGCATGTTCATGCTCATCGGGAAATCAAAGGGAATTGTACTGAGCAGCTGAAATCCCAGGATACAGCAATGATCGTAACACAATCTCCTTCCAATACTTTGGTTGTCATCGAGTTGGTGTAAAACAATTTCCACCAAAGATTTTTGGTGTTTATTTCTAATTTTACAGCCACATATGACATTAGGGTAACCTGGCCATGCTGTTATTTATGTAAAAGTGTTTTTAGTACTATAAAATAAGCAGGTGTCCGGTATTAGAAACTGGTCCCATGAGACGGTTGGCAAATACTCTCTAAAAGTGACACCGCAATCATGGATGATTTACCCCGGTAACCAGAGAACTGAGGGGACACTTATGGTAGTAAGGGCCAAAATGCTGTAAAGGGCTGTACTTTTACCCACTCCAGTACTTTTATTACTTCTATGTTTAATAATTTGTTTTTATAATTAAACTGAACCAAAGAGCTACCAAAAAAGTGGAAGAAGGGAAAAATATTTCATTTCTGGTGTGCATAACCAGCAAAGATAAATGTCTGTATTATTAGTTCAGTTCATGTTTGGTAACCATACATCTGACAAATGAGGTGTGTTGCCATGTTATCCCACTCTGATGCATTTCTGGTTTATAATAATATCTTTAAATGATTTTTTGGTGTAAAAACATCTCCAAATGTTCTCATTCTCATGTTAGTATAACGTAGGTCTGCGTACATTAAGTTTATCTGAGAAGAGAGAAACAAAATGACAGCACAGAGGATACAAATGTTTAATTCAGATGGACATTAATAGGTCAAGGTTTGTTTTTTGTGTTTTAAGCATGCATCAACGTCATTCACTCATTGAAAAAGCCGTCTAAGGAAAAGCGTCTTGTAGAAGACACAAATAGCCTGAAGGCAGTAAACGAAGGATAATAAGCAAAAGTCTGACAATTTCAATGCAGGAAAAACCCCTCCCCCAAATAAAAAGCTTGTTTAATTATCTATATATTTTAAAAATAGTATTTATGTCCAGAACTCTATGAATGAGTGATAATTCATATCAGCAGCAACATTGCCAGTGGCATTTTCTGACTGAAGATACCGCTGTGGTCTTATCCTTTCTTTTTCACAGTGGCCAACATTTTTCTTTTTTATTACTTCATAATATAAGCAATACATTAAATAACTATTTAGCTGTGAGATGAGCCGAGTATATGTGTTGCTGAAAATTAACTAAAAGCTTATTCTGATTATTCAAAGAAAACACAAATGTTATAAAAGAAAATCCATAAAAATGATTGATAGGTGTTTTTATGTGTTAAATTTGAGAAAGTTCTACATATAACAACAAAGAAAACGAGGCAGTATTTTGTAAATAAACTATAACAAAACAAATGCAGAATACAAAACAGATTTCAGGAAAAAAAAACTTTTTTTTTTTTTTGTCAAAACCAAAAAAGTAGAACGTTAGCAAAGAAAGAAAGCAAATTTATAGTTATGTTCTTTTTAATTAGCTGATTTTTGTGTATTTTTACATGTGAATGAATTGTTTTTGTAATATAAAGCTTTTAGGGTTTCTTTGTGCATTAAAGTTCCTTTTTTTTTTTAACAATTTGATTGTAAAAATGATGAAGAAAAAAAAACTCTAGAAGCACTCAGAGAGCACAGACCTCTGCAGAGCCATGGGGTCACATCTCCAGGAACCTGCAAAGGCCTAACTGCCCCCCACTCACCAATCTAGATTTTACTGAAGGGTTTGATATATTTTATTAACAATAATGTACTGCATACGTGTTGCGTAGAAGTAGTAGGTTAAAAAATAAAGTCAAAACCAATCCAGATATTGGCCAAAAATATCAATATGTTGATAATATTGGATACCTCTAATTGGCATATAATAATTTTGTCATTAGTTTCAGAAGTCTGCCCATAATAAATTCTTTTTTAAATGAACCCCAAAATCTCATCTCTTGTTCTTTGTCTTTTTTGACATTTCCTCAAAGTTTGATTATAATCAGTTCATTATGGAGTTATGTTGCAAACAATCAGACAGACAGTGAAAACACAACCCCGTCCACAGTGTTGAACACAAAAACATTTTAAACAAACACACATTACTATAAAAGTAGTAACACTTTTTTTTCAAAATCCATGAAAAAGAAAAAAATGAACACAACAGAAAAAAGGGAAAACAGTATTTTCAGAGAACAAAATGAGAAAATAAATAATTTAATAAATTTCAAGAAGAAAACAAAAAAAAATGTTTAAACAATGTAACAAATCTCATAGTTATATAAAAAACAATAAAACCATGAAACAATTAAACTTGTATTATTCTCTGAAGTATTTTTATATTTTCCACTTGGTTTAAATAATGAAATGTTGTGATTTTAAGTTTCTTTGGTTCTGTTGTCATTACCCATATCAGTTGAATCAATTCCTCTTTTATGAACTAAACAGTCATTTTCTAAACTTGTTATGATGAACATATCAAGAAGGAAAACACACAGAGGACAACACGCCGGCTGGGACTCGGTATGTTCTCCAATCCGTAACAATAACGGCTCTCACACCTACAGTTGCAGAGGGATGCTTATCAATCCTCCACTGTTGTCATAAAGGACCATTTCCGTAAACATCACTGCATGCACACTTTCCATCCTCCCAGCTCCGGGACAGTGATCTGGCTGCGTACGGAAAAAGTTTGAACAAAAGGGAACTGCTTTAACTGGGTAGATGTTTGAAGCGTGTAATATCCTGTTTGTGTTTGTGACTACGCTGGTCAACAGTCTGGGTGAGCAAGGGGGAAAACTCAAGCATGAGTGCACTGCCATGAAATCTTTAGTACAATATTTGCACAGTGGCCACTGTGGATGAGTGAGATAACCTCCGAGTTTGAACTTGATCCCCTGCACCACCATCTCAATCCCTTCCTCCTTTCTTTTTGCTTCTAATACATTCAGTTTATAAACCCCTTGTGTGTTTTTTTTCTCATCTGAGCACCAGAAATGGACAAACATCAACTGTCGGCCTACATAAAGCCAATCCCTGTACATGTGGATGTGTGTGTGCGTGCCCGACAACTGTAGAAGCCTTGCAGTCTTGCGTGACTTGCAGGAAAAATGTGTGCACTGATGTTAAAAAGAAAAGATCGAAGAGCATGTCGGAATTTTAAAAGGACAAAGAAAAGAAATGTGAACTGAGAAATGAGATGAAGACAATGAATGGAAAGATAAGTAGGTGTTCAGCGGAAAGGTGAAAAGCAAGGTGTCATCTGAGGGGTGGATGGAGGAAGGGGAGTCTTGGCAAAGCACAGTGATAATCTGGTGCCTGTGTGAATGATTAGCATATATGCTAAACACTTCAATTCTATCAGCTAACACTGAGAGACAGAGATAACTAACACAGGACATGCATATACCTCCATCATTTTCTGTCTTCTGTTTTAGTGTTTTTTATTCAGTTTACCCACATTTTCCTCCATTCACCTTTTAGTTTCCTTTGGATTTGTCTCCCCTAGTTCTTCTGTGTGCCCTCTCCTTTTCACATAACACATTTTAATTTGTTTGTATCTCTGTCTTTACACACTTGTTCAGATTGTCTCCATTTTCTAGGTTTTTACACTATAAGCTTACTGACTTCCACTGTTTTAGTCAAGTCCTTTAAATTTCCGGTTGAAAAACTAGTTCCTATTAGTTTTCCTAGTTTTAGCCCATCCTACTTGTCTGTCCAATACAAAACTATGAATATTGGAACAATGTTATAACTTACCCGAGCATCCGAAGGTGCACGAAGTGAAATATAATTTCAATGCAGTGACTTTTTGCCTTGTCCCAAGTGCACAGAGATTCCTTCATTTAAATTTTTTTTTAAGTCAATTCTAATTAAATCCTATTACAACCCAGTATTACAACAAAGTTGTCTCAAAGGGGTTCACACACAGTTAATCACACAACAGCAGACACTACACAATACTAAGCACAGACCCAGGACATCACTGTCCTTAGACCTTCCTTCACGATAATTAAAAACTCTTAAAAACCCAGTTGCGAGTGCAAAAAAAAAAGAAAAAACCTCATGAAATCCTCTCCCAGGACAGACAGACAATTGAACCTAAAACCGTTATCAATTAGCTCATCTAAACCATGAAATAACACAGTTCAGGTTTGTAACATGCAGCAGCTTCATCCAGACAGGAGAGTGGGGGTGAGGGATCACATGATTCTCTGAATCATTTAATATCATACATAGTGAAACTTTTAAAGTCTATGCAAATATTTTTTTTCTGAAATTATTCATCAATTTTTTAGAAATAGTTTCCAAAAGTAAAAAAAAAAACCTTCTACCTTTACATCTAAAAGGTTCTGCCTTTCCAAAATGCTCTTTTTTATATCCAGTTACTTTTTCTTTTTACTGTTTTACTTTATCTACATATCAGTGAAATGCTTTTCTAGCTGTATATGTTTGCATCAGTTGGTTATCCAGTCATTTGTTCCAACTTTTACGATGTGGTGTTGATATTTAATAAAAAGGGTTCAAATGTCTCATGTTGCTGATGTTCTATTGGGAATAACTTTTGGATTCATGAGATTTGCTCCAACTTTTTGGGAACTGGGGTTTCATATCAAAATAAGTTTAATTAACAAATAGATGTTTGATATGGAAATATTTTTAGGGGTTTACTAACATCCCAAAGAGAAAATATCGAAATATTTACCACTGCAGCTAGACAGTGGAACCTGCTGGTTTCTCTGTGTCATGTGGCCCTTTGGGAACAAACAGCACTGGAAACTCTTTGAGAGTAACTAAAGACTGGACAGCTCCCATATGGACAAAATACCTCGGTGTACTTTTAATTCAGGTTGTTTGCAGAACCTTCATCGTGTAGATTTAATACACCATGGACTTCCTTGTCAGCATGTGTCTCCATGTTTTGTTATACAGTGAAGACCTTTGTTTAGACGTCCAGCATTTTTATTTCACTGTTTTCAATATGATTGGGTATTCTCTACTGAGGTGTTACGAAAGCAGCTGAAGCTTTAAAGGAAACCGTTTACAGAGGTGCCACTTCCCAGTCTGGCAGCATGCCAGTTAGTTTCCTGCCATTACAAATGCCAGTACTTTGGAACGTCCTTCATATGATAAATCTGGATAACGAGCAGCGGATATCTGGGTCCAGATCTTCATGTTTGCTGCGCGAATGTAGATACATTTTGGAAGTTAGATTGATGTAGAGATTAGTTAATGGTTAGTGGTTCTTTTTCGACAAATGAGATTATATATTCTCTTTTTTTGCTTTCAACATGAACTTTTCACCTCAATGCAGCAAGCTGAGATCATGGGGTTGATGGAGCTATGAAGTTATCTATACTTTTATATATTGTTTTCCAATAAACAAAACCTAAGGGACTAAGTTTGCGTTCTCCAATTTATTTTTCTCATATTGCAAGTTGAAAAGTACTTCCTTCAAATTATCCACAGAGAGACATTTTGATGGTGCATCGCACCCCTGATTTATAAGGAGAAATAGATTTGTGAATCGGAGGAATTTTTCATATTGGATATAAAAGAATGATAATTTTTTTATTGGATTGAGACTTTTTTCTTTCAGGAAAAGTAACAGCAGATATTTCTTCTCTTTCATCTTCCCTTTGCTTCCTCTTTTCTTCCTCCACATCTTTTCTGTCTCAGATAGCATCTGTTTGTCTGCATCAGCTACAGTAGTTGTGAGGTCTCCCAGTGCTCCTGGCCTTCCAGACTGACACTTCCCTCCCATCTTTTATTTAGCTGCTGCCCAGCCAAGGGCTCTTCCAGACGGACTGCGCCTTCAGGCGAGCCCCGGGCCTCGCAGCCCAACAAGGCCTCTCGAGTGAAGTTCTGCGCACAGCCATTGCCCCTGGACACACACTTCTACACACACTGAGAGAGTGATGTCTGAAACCATCTCAGATAAACATGCACACACTGAAGCAGTATCCTGAGGGCCATCCGCACTAGTCACATCACCTTTGTTTTTATTCATACACACAATTATTCATTTATTGTTCCTCTTTTATTCATTTACACAGAGATGCTGAAGACTTAAACTGACAGCCGTTAGAGGTAAGAAGTAGTAATTTCATGAATTTCGTCTTTGCAATTGACGTGTGTGCATCCCAGAAGAATAATAGCTAATCAACATTTTAAGGGTTAAAGCGGGGTCAGGTGGGCACTGCAAGGTTAGGGTGGGCCATATTTATGCTGATGATTAGATACAAAAATCGTGTTTATGTGATACCATTTGACATGTTTTCCTTTTCCCATCTCTCTGAGGGTTTGCAGACAAAGGCAGATGCATCCGTGCAGTCATTTCTGCATCCACATGTGAAAGAGCCAGGCTGCTTAGACCTGGCTGAGCTCCAAACAGGAAGACTTCAGCCGTGGTGTTGAGAAATACTTCCAGGTTACCACAAGGTCAGTAGAAAGACGACAGGAAGTGTTAGCCTAACAGCTGTGTCCATCTATCTTGCTTACACACACACACAAGTGTGTACAGAGCAGCACCAATAAAAACAACAACAAAAAAGTACACACAGAGAGACACACCGGTGGTGCCTCTTCACATGCGTCCTGTTTTCACTGCATGGCACAAAAACAGAGAACAGAAAAAAAGAAGGTAAAGTTAAGCTGCTAATGTGATATTTAAAGAATAAAAATGAGGAGAGATGGTGTTGGAGTGACTCTGTTCTCCTCAGGAAATACTTGTGAGTTAGTTTTGTATAGTTTTATCATAGAAAATGTTCATACCTTATTGTGTGTCTGTGTATGTGTGCCTGCATCGTCTTGAGGATAGGTACGACTACACGACGGCCATTGTGTTCAAGTGAGCATATGGTTTCTGACACGTCTCTTTCTAGTGCCATACTGTCTGTCTATACGGCACAATGGCAGCCAAGACAGCAGTCCTTTCTACTGTGACTGAAGGCCCGTTTGAAGGAAAACATGGAAGAGCATTAGTGGAAGTTTATTCCCTGGCTTATCTTTTTGGACTCCATGGATGAAGATGGTTTGAAAAAAGTGGATATGCTTTAAAGTGGGGGGGAAGTTTGAATTTCTAACTTATTTTTCTTGATATCTATTTATACTTGCTGGAAGTGAGTTATTCCCAGTGGGAATTTGAGATCAGGGGAATAAAAACCTTCCAAGTGATTCAGAAAGTGAAAGAGAAAAAGAGACATTCCTTATTGTTTTATGGGCAAACTGGATGGAAAATCCTCAAAATGGGATTGTTTTGCTCTCCAGTGATCCAAAGGGGATTTGAAATCCTGTTTTTTTTCTAACTGTGAAATTATTACCTTGCTTTCAAATGTTCTTGTTTTAATATTCGAAAATATTCTGAAAATATTTTTCGTTTTATGACACCCATGATGGAATTATAATAAAATATTTTTATTCATAATGTAATCATTTTATAAGGCATGACTCTATTTGAAATAAGTCTTTAACTAGATGCATGTAGTTTTTGTATATTACAAAAAGTTTAAGGAGAAAAATGAATACAAGAAAAACATGTTTTTTTTTTTACATTTCAAAGATAAAAAGGATCTTTAAATGACCACCCTCATTCATGCTCTCTGAAGGCTGGTTCAGACCACCTCTACAGACCACCTCTACCTGATGCAGAGGTGGTCTGAACCAATTTATACAAATATAAACCTGACAGTCAGAGAAGCAGTAAAAGTCTCAAGGCAAGTTCATTTAAACACTTTAAGTTATTAAATGAATGAATGAATGAATAATCATCGCTAGCTGATCTAAACTGAAAGATGTTAATGACTTGATTAAAATTCAGAATTACATTTGTGGCACAAACATATGTTTGAAGCTCAGTAAACATGTATGTGCAAAAGCTACCAGAACGGCTCTGAGGTATTTAATTTAGTTTTGCCTGATGGTGAGAGGTTATGTATTCTTCCTTCCTACAACTAGTAAAACAGCTCAAATAATTAAATGCTGTCACCTTCATGCTAAAGACATGTAACCAGGTACAAAGGGTTTAACCATTGGTGGGCTACATACATGATACTTTTCTTGTGATTATAAGACCCATCTTTTCTACAAATCCATTAATATGACCAAATGTCTTTAAATGTGTCTCATCACACCCATAAAACCTGGACATGGGCGTCTTTCCCAGTGAAACAGTCCGGTCAGTCAGTCCAAGTCCATGTTGATGTACAACTATCACTACTGTAAAAAGTAAAACTGATATTGCTTCAAGTTCATGCAGTTCTTATTTATTTTTTGCTTAATTCTTTTTTTTACTTCATCTGAATAATGTACTTTCTGTTGAGGGGACCTGTTTAAATTTTTACACAAGTAATATTTTATTTTATTTATAATTATTTTTTATTTTATATTAACTTAATATTTATTTTAATTGTTTTATTTTATTTTACTTTATTTTATTTTTTAATTTTATTTGTATGCTTATGCCAGATACATGTTGTACATTCATTTTGTCTGTAGAGAGCGGTTCAAAGGCAGAATGGAGAGCCCGGTATTGCTGCTTCCTTACACAAACACTTGAGTAAACACTGTACAAGAACTGATAACTGTTGTACTAACAATGATTTGAAGTAAAGTGACACAACAGCTGGTTAGGCAGGAGAAAGGAAGGACACAAAAGAGAAGATAAAAGGTGAGGGTACAAGCACATGTCCCAGAGGATGGATAGAACAAACAAATGGGGTAATCCTCTGCAAAAGAGGAGAAAGGAGAGGGGGATGAGTGCAGAAGAAGAGAGAAACATTGTTTGATTGCAGTTCTTCTTAAAAGGTGACACTCTTGACGTGACAAAGAATGTCCCTGTAGAGCAAACATACACATGTGCTGAAATCAAACTCTCCAGGGAGCCCGCTGAGGATGTGTAAATGACTGATAAACCAAGAAATGAGAGTTTATGATGCAGTAATGAATAAACTTGAGCCAGGGGTTGGAGTGAAACCATGAATAGAATATTTGTAAAAGATAAAGATGGTGATGACAAGACTGGAGGAAGGAGAGAGCTCTCAGGGTGTAGTGTGTGTCTTGGAAATGCTTACGTTGGGAGAATTGTCAGAAAATGAAACCAACATAAGTAGGGATGAGGGAAAAGATGTGTTCTAGATTTACTCACTAAATCAGACATGCGAGAAAAAAGGAACAAAAATCTTTATTATTTAAAAGAAAAGCATGTTTTCATATAATGTTCAATAGGATTATGTAGAGCTATGGGGCTTTAGGACAAATGAAAGTGTGTGACCTTCGGGATGACAGAATGATGATGTGCATCTTAAATCAAAACTTAGAGCTTAAAACGTATTATATTTTGCAGAACCAGCAATGAAACATGCAAATGGAAACAAACACAGATTTGAAAATAAAAAAAGAACTATGTTGTCAAATAGTTTATCTTTTGGATAACATTTTCATTTTTATTCTGCATCATTATGCTGTCTTTTAAATGCTTAGATCTAATACTTGCATCCTTTCTCTCTGCACTGGACATAAAAAAAAACCTGGTCTCTCATCAGGTAGGCCTCCCCTGCCATTGTGCAAGATGCTCTTCCAGTAGGAGGCTGTGCCACCTCTTGACTTCATTTTTTAGCCCTTTGTCAAAGAACAGGATCCTGCTGTGTAAAGGAGAAAGAGGACCAGCCAGTGAAAGATGGAGATCATAGTGAGAGAAGAGACAGTGGAAAGAGGAGGTGCTGTTGCTCCTGCTGTAAATCAGAGAGTAGTTTATCATCAAAGTATACACATGTCAAGATAGACACCACCTTCACCCTTAAACACACACTAACAGAGGCACATCGTATAACTCAAATCGGTCCCTACACATACCACATATTACACACACAGCATCCATTTGGCATTGTCTTTGCTCCATCACCTGCTGTTTCCTTCTGATCCTCCTCCCTTTCCATCAGTCACTCCGTCTCATGCTCTCAACACCACCTTCATCCATCACTCCTTCCTCTCTTCTCAACCTATCTTCCTTTTGACTCAATTCTCATGCTTTAACCTCAATCCATCAGTTGGTACAGTGGTGCTGTTTTGACAAGGGCATGGTCATAAGCTAGACTATACATCATTACCATCAACTGCCCCCCAATGTATACCACCCAAGACAATCTGATAATGTGGGGTAAGTTGATTAGATATTTAGATAATGTGGATAAAATATAGTTTTACATTGTTTTTTAGGGCTTATAAATGATAAATTGTTTAAATAAAGAAACAAAATAGAAAAGATGATAAAAGGTGCGGATACACTTTTTGCTGTGACTAGTGCAGGTTTACTGGTTTAGCTGGCTATGTTAACCTATTAAATGGCCGTGCGGTAATACTGATACCTATGCAAATACTCAGACGCAAGCATGACCAAATGTGTCAAAACCTTTTTTACTTAAAAAAAAAAATTAGACCTGCTTTTTAGTATTATTATGTCACGTCTCCATTCTATGCTACATTACCTGAAAAGTCTTCTTGTTAGCCTATGTCTCCATGAACCTCTTACTAATGTCTTCAAAGGAGATATATGAGGCTTTTAAATCATTCATTTTAACATGTAAATCATTAATTTATTGTCTGTATAAAGTAGAACAAAATGCTTTGGTCTGAATTCCTGCTTATTCTCGCTCAACACACATCTTATACGCTTGTTCTGAGGTGCGTCATCAGAGTGACTCATTTTGATGCGGTCTCTTTAAATGTGAATGAGACATGTTAAGCCCCGCCCCCCTCCAGGTTACAGGAAGTTCAATTCTACCATGCAAGGAGAGGAACATCCGAACATTTATATTTCATATATTTGATAACACTTAAAAGTGCACAAAAACATGTAACCATTTTTGGTTTAGTTGTGTGTATGAGTTCAGGTTTTTAAAACTTTGACATGACTTTTATTCCATACATCCTATACTATTTTCATCTATTAATGCTGTTTCTTTAGAATTTATAAGGACAGACTATGCTAAATTATGCCAAGTTTCAGAAATATGTGTAAAGTATTTTTCCAGTATAGAAAAACCTTTTGCCCATCAAACGGTGTTATCTGCTGGTTTTGAGGTAACTTAAGAAATGGGAACACATTCTGTGTTTTTCCAACAGGCTACTAATAACTAAGTACTTGAAGATGCACAAACATAAATGCATTGTAGCAAGGTAACTTATATGGATATGGATATCATATATTATTGGTTAGATCAATAATCTTGTGGTAAAATGTAGTTGTTGGTTATTTTAGTTATCAAGGTTTTCATTGTCACAAATACTTGTTTAAACTCCAATCTCACAAAATTCATTCAAAGAGACGGACAGCGGCGAAGGAGCTAGAGTAATTACCATCCTCTTCCTCTCAAGAGCTCTCTTTTCATTGCTCTCATCCCTCCTTCACAGCCCTAATTCACCCCAGTCTCCTTCTGCCCTCGCTCCTCTCCTCACCCAGCTCCTTCCCTCCCATCAACCATCTCACCCATCACCTTCTTAATCCCCCCCCTCTCTGTTGTCTCATTTCCTCCATCACCCCTGTGCCCCCAGCAGTTTTCTGAGGATGCTCATCTAACACACACGTGTGTGTTTGTACCCATTACATGGGAACGCACAATATTCATGAGCACATTTATATATATATATATATATGCAGAGAGAAATGCTAACATAAAAGTGTTTGTAAAGAAGTTCTTTGAAACAAAACCCACAATAACATTTAACAGAGAACTCATGCATCTGCACCTACACACACACACACACACACACACACA
>JBAMIG010000026.1:6407691-6419459 GCA_037177335.1 Kiunga ballochi
GAAACAAAACCCACAATAACATTTAACAGAGAACTCATGCATCTGCACCTACACACACACACACACACACACACACACACACACACACACACAAGCAAATAAGATAATGAAAGATGATTAGGGGCAAGAAGGGGGTGGCAGCTAAGACATAACCTCATGACTCAAGTAACCACTCAGGGCACAGAGTTCATACGAACTACTCCAACCTCTCTTCACAAGAGCTTGATTGCTTCCTGGAGGAGAGGTACGTGTGTGTGTGTGTGTGTGAGAGAGAGAGAGAGAGAGAGAAAACTGAGTGAGATAAGAGGTAGGGGGGGAAATTGTCTTGTACCACATCCACCCCCTCCTCCTCTCAGCAGAGTACAGTACTTAGCAGAAATCCTTGATGGAAGCGATCAGCCGATTTAGATTCTTCTGAAGAGACCACTTGAAGAAGAATGCAGAAATTGATTAGAAATTGAGTTCTGTTTGCGTGTTTTAAAGGTGTTTGTGCATCATCTTAGAGCGCTGGCCTAAGTAGCTCAGGGACAAATTAGTGGGAGTTTGTCCATGTGTCCTTTTCTCAATGTGTGTTGCAAAGTTCAATCAGGGGTAATTGATCTGTTTTTTGCAGATGCTTGACTCAGAAACCCAAAAAGGGTTTCTGTTATACAGCACGAGCCTGATACAAAGCACCTTCTTTTCTTTCAATTTCAGAGTTATTCTCAACGGCACAAGAAGAGGAATTATGCATAAAATATAAGCGGCTCAGATGTTGCTCAAGGTTTTGCTAAAACACTGCCAGAAAATTACATGAAGGTAAGAGAAATGGAAATTATTAAAACTTCAAGGCAACCATTAGTTTCTATTCATTTCAACACTAAAAGTCAGTTTGTTGGGAACAGAAACTTAAGTGGAAAACACTAATTCATAACAGCAAATATTTAATCAACTTTATTTTTTGTCAAAGCAGTGACATTGTTTTGAAAACTTATAGGTCAGCATAGCACCAAACAAGTTTTAAAAATTTAAAATAAACTGCAAAGTACTTTTGTGTTACTATATATTAAAGACACTGTAAATATTTTAATTAAGGAATCACACATTTGGTGTCAGTGCTGATAGTAAAGTAGTGTTTAGAAATTAACATTCGGCATGACTTGTACTTATTCTGGGAGTGTCATGAGATGTTTGCAGCACAGAGGAAACTTTTTGCACACACTATAGCGCCCATCCTAACATGCAACACACCACATTATTGGGGTGGGAGGGAAGGGGAACTTAGCTAAAAGTCTAACAAACACTGGCATCCAAGCCAAATATTGTTCCAACCATAATCCAGTTATATGGGAACAGATAAGCATGAAAATAGCACTGTTAACATTAATTTTCCTCTCTATCAAGGTGTCCGTCATGTGCAGGCAGAGTGAATTTAGGATCCATCTTTCATTGCTCCTGACTTTATTTATTATTAGAGATGTCCATCATCAACATTAACAGCCAGGTTCCTGAAATACTAACTCATAACATGATTCTGACACTTCTGCCGTAATCTCACATCCCAGTTTTCTTTTAACCCGATAATATGACTTTGCAATTGTAGAGATTTAATTATTTCTTTTGGGTAACTCAAAGCAATAATGTCATTTGTAAGGAAGATAATCAATAGATAATGATCTATCTTCCTTTGAGGATTCCAAATACTTTCAGCAGAAAGCCCATTGAATTTTCATGTTGCCCTTTTCTTCTAAAACCATCTGTAGATGTAAAATTAATCAATTATTTAGCATGTGTGCTACATTACTGCGTGGCCGACAATGCATTTTCTTCTGGTGCACCTTGAGAGAGTTTGGTTCTGCTGGTCCGATAAGTATCAAGCAGCATCAGAGGTCAAAATTAAAGAAAAATGTTAACGCATCACCAGAAGTGAAGATGAGAAAATGAGAAGAAACACAGAACAAGCAAGAAGTAAGAATAGCGGAGGAAGGACAAGGTGAGGAGACAGGAGGCGAGAAAGAAGGATGGCATGAGCGATAGCGAGATGAGAGAAGTGATAGCACGATGGACGCCTGAAGGACGTGTGTTCTTCGATAACAGATACCATCAGAGAAGATGTTATCGCCTCTCCTATCGCTCAGCACCACACTGTTAATGGACAGCAAATGGAGCGAAAGCCTTGTGTGTGTACAGTATATGTATGTGTGTTTAGAAACTATTCCTTTAACGGCACATGCGGCTTGTTGGGTCTACTCCCGAGCTTCCTCTCTCTCACCATTTCACTTTTAATTCACACTACATCTGTCTTTTTCCTGCTGAGCCTGCTTTCAAGCCATTATGTGGCTATTATATCACAAATGACTCGTTCCAGTGAACAAGGGAATGAGTGAGAGAGTGAGAGGGGGGGAGAATTATTTAATTGAATGAAATCATTTCTCCAAGTTGGCAAACTGGTTCAAGTGTTATTAAGTTGTTCACATGCTCGCATTAGCTCTCTGTCTCTCTCTGAAAATGTCAGTGCTGGCGGATAACAAAAGAAAATTGTTGGTGGCTAGATGTGTTTGGGGGCTCGTCAGACCCTTTCACACTGAGATGCACACACAAACACACACAAACACACGGGTCCATCAGCCAATCATGTGGACAGATGGGTCATCAGCTCTCTAATTGTGTGATTGGCTAAAATCAGCAGCAGAGGATTCACCGGGCTTCTAGATGACACATTAAGTTTCTTTTCATGTAAACAGGGGATGCATACGTGTGTGTATGTTTACAAGTGTGCATGTTCACTTTGCAGACTGGGTAATAAGTGCATGTTGTTAAATGGTAAAGATTAAGACAGAAGAAAAGACGAAAAAGCGAAACCTGGAAAAACCTTCACAGTGCAACACAAAGTCATAGATAACAGGGGTCTTTGTGTGTGCAGCTATATTTTGTGCGCACAGAAAACGGGCCAAAACACATTAGAGCACATCTGTCCACTCCAGACCCACTCCTGATACCCTTCATTCCTATTCTGAAGAGGACTCTCCCTTTGTCTGTTCATCAATGTAAGCATCTTCTTTAATGAATTAATCTGTTGGTACCTTTTAAAGAGGATGCAAGTCACACAAGCTAAAACCTGTGTCTGTTGGTCCATGCAGAAAGTGAGATTTGTTTTTATTATTATTATTATGCAAAATAACTTCTGGATCATTTGTCTCATGAGGTTGTTTTTTTTTTTAGTTCAAAACCAGTTCTTTCTGAAGCTATTCAGGCCTGGTGCCTATTGCACAAAACCAAGATAAGAATAGAACATGTGCATCCCACTCATCAGTTATCCCATTGCACATAAGGGGGATAGAGAATAATATGATATGTTTTTGAATATTGTTTAATTTTGATTTATCCTGTGGACTTATTCTGCTCTAGACCAGGATAAAGTTGGATTTATACTTGTGTCAAGCAGTGTCAGCTCAGTCATGATGTCATGGTATGTCATCCAAACCCGACATGCACCCCTGCTTACACCCTGGTTCCTGCAGAAATAATTGCATTTTGTGTTGTGGTGTGAAGAGAAACTGCGACACAACTACGTCCCCCTACGAATAAGTGAAGGAGCGTATTTTGACTCTGTCGGCTGTTCTGACATATGCGTATACCTGACGAGTATCAAGTTCCTTTATCTGTTTATTCACATCCTCTTTCACAGCAGCAGTCAACACAGAGAAACACTTTATTTCACTGCTCACTACAGCTTATCACTCTAACATATCACGCTATCTAATGCAATCATTAGATAGAGACCAAATAAAACATGCTTTCCATATAAACACACAAAAAGTAATATGTTTTTCTATTAAATAAAGAGTACTATAACCCACTATCATTATCCAGGAAGATGGCAGCGTTGTTCCAGTCCATGGTTGGGTCAGTTCATGCATTGTGAACAGCAGTATAAACCTCCATGATGTCCTGCTTGACGGATTCTGATGTGGTAAAGACATTGAACTCCAGAAGGCACTTTTAAAGATTATTTCTGTTTGTGATCTGAGGATGTAGACTATTTAACTAATAAATGCACATCAGAAGCAATACTTTTTTTCATTAATATCATATAAAGTCATTTTTAGTTTATGTTAATGTTTTGAAAGGATTTCCTCTTAAGGAGAATTCATTTTCGCGTCGGTGAACAAATGTTTTTCCCACCTTAAAATGAAGAAAATCCAGATGATAACTTTCATAAACCATCTCTTTTTTTATACAGCTAACACCCGTATACACAAACTTTGAGTTTGAAGATCATGTTACACACACTCACACACAATGATGTCAATTTTCTCTCCATACTTTGATGCTAAAAAGGCTTTATTGAAATGAACAAGTGGAAAATAGGTTTTTTGGTGTTTAATGGAGGTTTTTTTTTTGGTGCTGATATGAAAGCAGGTATCGTTCACTTTACTGCCACAGGCCACTCCCCCATCCTAACAGGCTTATTTTAGCCTTTGTCCTCATGCAGCAGCAGCATCCAGGTCTCAGCTGCATCCAGGACAACATGACCAGACTAACAATGAAATATACATCTTACCATTAACTGATCCCATCTCGGATTATAGTCAGATATGCTTATTAATGACATGAGTGGATAAAAACATTAAAGATAAAAAATATGCTGCTGTAACATGTTTAATTACAGAGCAGCCTGTCAGTTACAGTACTTTAGCTTTAGTTAAACGGATCTGTTCATTTCTGACCAGTATTATTTTTATATTTCTCTTTATACTGTTTTAAATTTAAATATAATTTAATTATTTTTTCCAGGCAATAATATAATTTCACTTAACAATACTAATGTCTCAGTCTATTGTTGTATTCAGTCATCCACTAAAATCAATTTTAATTACAAATGTTGCTTTTTGGAGCAAATGTTATTGACAGTTATTAAAATGCAATTAATTGTAAAGCAGCTAATTAGTTTGATTACTCCCCAGTTAATACATAAGTTAATTAAACATGTTTGATGGAAACTAGGGCTGTCCAATATTATCAGCATACCGATATTATCTGCTGATATCGGCACTGAAATGTGATTAAGGAACATAGTTTTTCCCTTTTTTTTAAAGGCAACTTGAAGGTATATATTATATATCGAATGCTTCAGCTTTATCTTTAACTTAAAATGACAAAATATAAGATGTTACGTTTAGTTTTTCAAATATGTTTGTTTTGCACAACTTGCAATAAATCCTGTGGCTGTAACATCATCAAACCTCTTCATGACTTTCAGGATAAGGAGCTTAGAAGTTGACAACTCCACATGTTTAATAACTATATTTAAAGTTTCTACATTATGTTTTCAGATGTCTCAATAGGATTTGGACCTCAAAAAAGCAGAGTGGTTCAAATTTAAGTTCAAATCTTTAATAAGATTATTTACTGATTGAGCTTTACCTAATCCCCAGTATGCTCATAGATTTATATGTCACCAATAATTAGAAAAAAAAACTTAATCAAACCTTTTGTCAGGGTTTAATAAGCATTATTGGTTGTTTTATGACCTTTTAATCTGCTTTAAACAGACATATCATCACAAGCATAGATAACTGGTGAAATGATGCTACATTATGATGAAAAACATTTTGATATTAATGAAGAAAAACCTACAAAATTACTTTACATGCTGCATTCACGTGCACCTGGCCATGTAAGGTTCACCCAGACAAAGGTCTGCTACAATAAGTGAAGTAAAAAAGCTGTCAGAGCGTGCAGACCTCCACCAAGCCACACAGTCCCTCCAAAATATTAGTCCCACCTTTGATTTGTCTATTTTAATTAATTCCTTGACCATAAAACATAACATTAGCAATCAATGAGTAATATACACATAAGCTAAAAATCTCGCAATCATAAAGAATCCCTTATAAAAGTCCAGGATCCAGATGATCCAGATCACCTCTTAATTTAAATCACCTATATCTTGTCCCAGATCAGACATTTCCTGAAAGTTAAATCAAAATCATAAATAACTTTTTGAGTTATGTTGCAAACAGACATACAGATAAACTAACCAACCAAACAATTCTGGACGCTAGACAGGTACCATTAGCTTTTTTAAAAAATGTTGTGAGTAGAACTGCTAGCTTAAAAACGGTGTGTAAACTCTTAAACACAAACACACACTTCCTTGGATGAATTGATTTTTTTACAAGGGTCTTTTATGAAGGGACTATGTTTGCAAATAATGTGCCTGCTCATGTCTCACCACCATCGATCATCTTGTTTTTGCTTTTTATTCCACTGCTAACTCCTCTCTTAGGCTCCCGGCTTGTTGTGTCTTCATTTCAGATGTTTAATTTAAATGCTGTTATGTCTAATTCAGTGTTTCTGTCTGTCGTTCTTTCTTTTTCTTTCTCGCTCCCCGTGTAGCCCAATAATTGACGTGTACTGATATATAATTACCCTGCATATTTACCTCAAGTCCCATCTCAGTGAATAGGAAGCCTCTCCTCCTCCTTTGGGCTGCGCATTATCAAATGTTATTATTTGCATCCTGTTCAGCTTCTCGGCCGTCTACTCATTAAGTCCTCAGCTTTGAGAAAATGAACGACCCTAGATGCAAATTAAAAAGGAAAAAAAAATAGAAACAATCAGCTAATCATAAAGTGAACACAGTGCATGTCAGAGACACAGTATTGCATGTGATCAGAACTGATAATCACAAGTCTGAATAAGTCTTAATTTTTCCTATATAAAGACAATTAATTCACTGTCTGCCTTTATCAGCGGAAATATTCACAAAACTTCATGTTCTCTTCAGACTTATCATAACTAGTGAAAAGCCCTTAAACATGCAGTCCTAGACGAATAGAAAGTGCTAACCTTGGTTTGCTCTTAAATAGACAGAGCTGGGTCTTTATGCAAATTACTGCCATTTTATAAAGAGTCACCAATAAGAGAAAATAAATAATTTACCTTTTCGTCATCTTTCTCATTCAGGTAAAGTATGTCAACTTTTAATCGAGTTTTGGCAATGTTTTAAAGCTTCTTAAAAAAATTCCTTCATTGCCCTTCAGTCATGGAGGTCTATTTTTTATCAGATTTATTTTTGATGTTGTGACATAAAAGATTATTTTCACTTGAAAACAGTGAGTCTCAGAGATACACACAAACATTTTTATATAATTTTTTTCCACATATTGTTTCTTAAAAGAAATAAAAATGCATCAGGTGCTTCTTTGAAGTTTTTTAACCTTCTTGCTTTAATAATGTCACAGTTTAATTACATTCCCGGGACCCTCTTCAAATTTCTTAACACCTTACAAATTGAAATACAAAGAAAGTTTGTATTTGGGATATAATTAAAATTCTGCCGTCTGTTTTGCTTAAATTTGAAGCACTTTATTTCATTCCTCTCAGTCTTTCTTTTGTTAGGGTTAAGTACGCAGTAACAGGCAAAGCCAATAATGGGTGAAATTTGTTTGTGGTTATGCAGTCTTTCATATGAACTCCTTGTGGAAGACCTTCAACCCAGAGCAGCAACCAAAGGCAGGACAACACTTCCCACCATGAAAGTGTCAGCTACTTTTGAACTGTTAATCTCATACAAGTGAAATAAATAAACTTGGCTTGTTAAGAGAATGTGGTTTATGTGGCGACAGCTGCATGAAGAAAATGTATATTTTATGTAATGTTAACCCGACCACTAAGCTTTCTAACCCTTTTATAAACTTGTGATGGTAAAAGAAAATATTACTTAAAGAGAACCTAAGAAAGTGAAACTATGTGTACAATTCCATTTAAGTCATGATACACTATTGAAATCATTCACCAGTCCAACTTTGTGG
Organism: Kiunga ballochi; assembly: GCA_037177335.1. NCBI lineage: Eukaryota > Metazoa > Chordata > Actinopteri > Atheriniformes > Pseudomugilidae > Kiunga > Kiunga ballochi. The sequence continues at coordinate 6,415,491 of JBAMIG010000026.1, forward strand.
GGTTAGCTCTGTTTCTTTTGTTCCATAAGCAATTATATTTGACTTTAGCTTTTTTTTTTTACCCAGTTCTGGTCTTTGAGAGCCACAATCTTGCAGGTTTTTCATGCATCTCTGGTCCAACCCAGCTAATTCAAGTCAATCGTTCATTATGCTGAACTTCATTGACTTTTGTATCTATTTATTGGAAGCACATCACCAAAGATCAGCAGGGTGCATCTGCTTGTGAACACAAGCAGCAGCCATCAAACTTGTTGGATGACACTATAAATGTCCCTGCAGCCTGTTTTTTGCACTATCCATCCATTTCTATCGCTTATTCCCAAACAGGGTTGCGGAGGGGGACTGTCAATGGGCGAGAGGCAGGGTCCATCACAGGGCCAACAGTGTTGCTGTTAGGAGTGAGTGTGTATGGTTGTTTGTCTATGTGTTGGCCCAACACATATAGACAAACAACTCACTCCTATGGGCAATTTAGAGTCTTCAATCAGCCTATCCCCATGGTGCATGACTTTGGACTGTGGGAGGAAGCCAGAGTACCTGGAGAGAACCCACGCTAACACAGAAGAACATGAAAACTTCACCGTGCAGCCCATTTTTTGCACTATGAGGTTTTTTGAGCGTGCCCAGAGACTAAAGAGGCTTTCCGACTTTAGGAACCTTTTGAAGTTCTCAGAACCTTTTCAGGACGAGACCTGCTTTTTCGTGCTGGGGATTGCGGCCCTCAGTTTGTCAAACCATTTTATCTAGCTCCTACTCCAAAACAGGGTCTTGTCAGGGTTCCATAGGATAACATCAAAGACCAAAATTTACCAAACCATACAATCCCTTACCGACCCGGATATGTTGATGGAAATGGGGCTTAATGAAGCCTGGTAATGTAATGACAGAAGACTACTTTACTCAAAAAGTATGTTAAAAACCATTGCACCAAAGATGCTATGACAGAATTAAGAATGAGGTGAGATAGACTGTATGGGAACAGAAAAGACCCTAATAGCAATTTATCACTGCATTAGAAGACAAAACACTCTTTCTTATTAATCATTCACATGAATTCCCTTTAGTTAATAAAAAAAATCCCTGCTATAATAATGGGCCCGTACTCATTGGTACATGTGGGATTGATAGGTGAGGTCATTTTTTTTCTGAAAATCTATAATTAGGGCATTTATGCATTTGACTTTGTGTAAATGAACACTACACACAGCAGTAAATGTACATAATTATTTTCTCACATCTATCTGCTGTCTCTGTAAACACAGGACCTTGTCCTTCATTTTTTCCCTCTATTGGAAGACTATTTTCTTAATTATTGCAGATATTCACATCACATCTTCTTACTGCAGAGCTGCAGTCATTATTCAGATGCTTGTGCTTGATGTGCAATAAGGAACAAGTTAAAAAGGTTCATGCACTTTATGATCTTGTTTCTGAGTTTCTTGAATGCAAACTTGCTCCCTGGAAAATATCACTAAAATATTTTGAATAGTGGCAACAAGACTGTATTTTTGTTTTGAAGTGAGTCATGTATAACTATTGGAGGCATGACGGAAGAAGTGGAATTTGCATACAAAATACAAATACAAAGTTTGTCTATGATACTACAACTGGTTAAATACCTTCTTAAAAGACTCTTGGACACCTTAACATGGTTAAAAGAAAATTTATAAATCAAGAAAATAAATAAGGAAATAAAAAATATTCTTGAACAGTAAACCTGATGAAAAAGTAGATTTTAGAAAAACGGAAGGATTAAAATTTTTGTGTGAATATTTGTAAGTTATGGACACATAAAAAAACTCAAAGTCAGAAAACAAAGTGAAGGAACTAAGGGCCGTTACTCCATTTAAAGACATTATTAAGGAAAACTCAGTCTTTGTTTCCATTCTACTTTACCACAAACCCTGCCAGTGAACGTTATTCTGTTTTCGCATGAAGATTACATAGTTCTTTTGTTTTGATGAAGTCACAAAGTCTTATTTGAATACTTTACTGCCAAGTAGTTAATTCAGATGTAGACTGATTATAAAAATGAGTTTTTTTTAGAGGAAATCTAAGTGAACTGTTTCATTTCAAGAGGTTTAAGTGTGTAGGTGCTACTGTCTAAGGGCCAACAGGTTGAGATATGCTGCCCTTGACCTTGCACAGCGTCAAACTTGAACAGAAAGTCACAAAATCACTTGCACAACCTCTTGACCCTGCAAATGCATGTATTCCACCATCCATAGGTCAATACCACGTCTTCCTCATTCATCTGAGAAGCGAAGGAAGCTGCTGCTTTTGTTGCTTTTGTTTGATCACCTCAGCCATTTTAAGAGTAGAAAAAGAATGAATTTTTAGTATGAAGATATTAGCAAAGGTTTTAGTGAGGAGAAGGGCAAGAGAGGAGAGGAAAATGAGAAACAAGGTTGAGTAGTGAGAGGCAAAAATGTAGAAAAGCATAAGACAAAGAATGAAAAGCTCACCAGAAATGAATACACACTCCAAGGAAGCAGAAATACAGTGAGTGTTCAGTTTTGTTTGGGAAAGGTACTGAGAGGCAGTCAGACTGCATACATCTCCATACTGATTATGCAGTGTCTATTGTCCAGTGGTTTGCTAATTATTGCAATGCACAGTGCTCTGCTTTTCAGAAACCATTATAAAGCTCGGATAAAAAGTCTGACCTCTTTCTGTCTGACAGACTTGTTCATTCTTACAATGGCAGAAAGGGGAAAGGGGAGAGGAGGATAAGGGAGAGAGGGTGGGTTGTCTTACGTGGCCTCGAAGAAATGGAAGAAGGACAATTGAGGCATAAAGAACAGGAATGGAGAGAGGTTGAGTAGTTCAGAGTAAAATTGAGTTTTATTAAAATACCAGGGAGAAATGAGCAGATGAAACCTTGAAGAAAGATGTTGCAAATTAAAAAGAAATGGGTCAGAAAAACCTTGTGCAAAGGATACATGTTATTTATTGCCATATTTATATACCTAAAGTCCCCTGATTTTAATAAAAGAAGTAGTAATTTTGCAGCCCTTGCAGTGCTGCAATATGGCACAATGAAGTGGGACAAAACTGGGTTAACAACAGGTATATGCTAGGGTGGCTTTGGAGGCTTAAGCATTGGTTCTCACTAGAGCAACTGGGTCAGGACCTTTGCTTGAATATAGATATTAATATAGATATAACTCTATCCAGTAGTGTAGTCCTTGTTTAAACCAAACTACTGAGACAAAAGTTTAATTGTGTTTTGGGGATTTGTTTACTTGTTAACAGAATTGTGGAACCATTAAGATTTGGAGTAAATTAGAGGAGTTTGTCTGTGTGAGGGAGTGAGAGAGAGAGACAGTGAGAGAGAGAGAGAGGTGATACAACTGTGTGGAGAAGTCATTTTAATTTTTGTGGGATTGAAATATATATATATATATATATATATATATATATATATATATAATATCATGCATTCATGCTACAAATGAAACCAGTCCAGTCTCACTCCAAATTGTGCACACGTAGGCCTACAAAAAAAGCTCTCAACATGGATGTTAAATTTTTTTTTTTAATTACAACAAAATGACATAAAAAAACAATAAATGCATTTTTATTGTTTTTACACATTGACACAATGCAATAGAAGCATTTTTTTTATTGACTGCATCTCTCGGTATATCTACTTAATTTTCATTTATTTAATCCGACTATATTTGTTGCATTAAGCATCATTTTATTACTTATGAACGAGCAACTATTAAGGGTTTAATGTACAGTTTAAAAGATGCTTTGGTCTTCTGTGGATATCTTTTTACAGCTTCACTTTAGGAAACTTTTATTCTATCAATTTAAAAATGATTTCTCAAGTGCATGATGATCTGTCATGTAGCACTGACTTTGACCCATGAGCTGTATGGTGATCATAAATCCTGCATTTAGACCTTGTTACAAGTCAATATGACTACTGTCCTTGATTGTGAATATTCTCTCTCTCTTTCT
>JBAMIG010000026.1:6445118-6469830 GCA_037177335.1 Kiunga ballochi
GTGTCGCGGTGTGGGTTGGGGGGGAGGAGGAAGGGTAAAAGGGCAAAGAGTCAGAGGGATGGAAAAAAACAGTGTGTGGTTTTTTTGTTTCTCCCTCCCCCCCCCCCCCCCCCCCAAATGAAAGGATGTTGGGAAAAGGTGTGATTAGTTAGTCACAGGATGGAGGGATATTATGTCTGTGTGGTAGCGTGTGGGGGGTTGATAAAGGAGGGAGGGAGCCTGCTGTGTTTGGGTTTGGGATCAGAGCGGAGACCAATGTGTGAACAGCACTCCATAAAGCACACAGATTATTAGGTCAACACACATACAGACATACTTACTGAAATGAACAAAAGAGGACCCACTGAACTCTCTCACACACACACTCACACACACATATGCGAGCTAAAAGCAAGAGATGCCATCGGATAAGCGCTGTCAGGCAGGATGAATATAATACACACTGCAGAGAGACCTAGAGCTGGATGTTAACATGTTTTATTGGAAATCTTTTACAAACAATAGCTTTGAGTTTTGCATGAGAAGTCAAGAGCAGCAATATTTGTTTTTTCTGGTGTTTGCAAAAAAGTACTTTGAATTAAAAAAGGAGAAGTATGTAAAATTGTTCTATTAAATCTATGTCTTTTAAATGATAAAAGAAAACACATTAGTTTTTGTGAAAGACCCTTAATAATAACTGTTATTCCGCAAGTCAGGTGAATGGTGGAAGGAGCGCATCAAGGCGCACTGACTGAACTTGTCGCCACCTACTGGCTTAACCTTGTAACTACACCTTACAACACTTCAACAGGCTTGTATGAAAAAAAATAAGAGAATAAAAAACAAGATGCATTTAAATATATTTGGCCTACTTTTTCATTTTTTACAAGTTCAGACCAACAAATTGCAAATAAAGTAGGCTATGAGCACAAAAGGATTTCTTTTTTCTGCCATTTGACTGAATAACTGATATAAATTGTGGGGACAAAGTTGTATAGATTATATAAAAAAGACCTAAAAAAATGTTTTTTAAGCAATACTACAAATTTTTTGGTATAGGCAGCAGCATCTATTTTTAAAGATTAATTTAACTATCAGATCACCAGAAGAAGTAATGTGTACAGATGTGTACTTTAACAATAATTTAGTTTGTTTCAGTTTTGAAACAATAAATTCAAAAGTGCGTCTGATTTGCTAAATGAATTCACCTAGGTTTATAACTCATTGGCAAATTCAAACAATTCATCTCTTTACCATCTTATTTGATCTTCTCTGTCACATTTTTAAAAAAGGGATGTTTTATATTAAGGAAGTACAATTATTGTGACAAAAACAGTTAATTACAGAACTTTCCTATTATAATTTTAAAAGGATAATGTATTATTATCACATATGTTTTTACATTTCTAAACTAAGCTTGTTTTCTATGCTTAGGTGCACGTAAGAGTGTGTGTGTGTGTGTGTGTGTGTGTCATGGAGACAGATGGAAGTGATTTTGGCACAGAATCAGATGGAACATCAAAACTGCGATCTGAACACACACATACACACACATGCAAACATCTCTCCATTGTTCTTACTTATGACTGCCCACTTGTGTGTTTTTGTTATGCTGTGTAATTTAGCTTCGGTGTGTGCCCGCACACACATTCGGCCTTTTCACCATCCTGTTAAGTCAAACCCCCATCTTTGTGATGACAAGCAGTCAAAGAGACTCCCCTCTGTGAAACACACACGCATACACACATATCGGCCTCTAACAGCCAATGATCCTTTGTGCATTTGCGATTTTATCATGTGTATTTGTGTGCACATTTTCGAAATTATCCAACAATCCAAACAGGTTTTCCTGTTGCCTCTTTCAGCCTCGACGGAGGACAGAAGCAACAGCTGCAATTAGCCCTTTGTGGCTAAAACCCAGCCTGATTAGACGTCTCGTTAGGCATCGTTAAGGCTTTTACTAACAGGGCGCATAGATAATGAGCCTGCCCACTAAACGACCAAGATACTAATCATAGGATAAAACGCCTACGCATTTAATTGGAGGCAGGAGCACAGAACAGGAGAAAGGAGAGCCTTTAGAGGGAGAAGCAGAATAGCAAGTGTGAAAAAAAAAGAGGATGGAGTGGAGGCTCACATGATGGGAGATTTTAACCAGTAACTTTGTCAGATTTATTATGTGTGATGTTTGTGTGAAAAGTTGAAACCTTGAATGTCTGTAGAGTTTAGATGTGTGGTAACACATACCTCTCTGCAGCTGGAAACACAAATTGGAGATGTGGTGTGTTTATATTACCTATCATACTTTCTTTACCATGTCTCCTGACTGCTTCACCTGGATCTTTGTTTATAAATGCATCATTTAAGGTGATCTGATAGGTGGTAAAGTAGACAATAAAAACAAAGAATAGTTTTTTTGTTGTTGTTTTGTTTGGCAAATACACACTAATCTCCACTTAACACACTTCCAAACTGCTGGGAATTTCTTACAGTTGCTGCTTAGAGTTTGATGTTTCATAGTTTCATCACTCTGTAACCACTAAAACAACATGTTCAAATATGTGCATCATAACATCAAAGCGAAGTGGGAGTGTGTTCTCAGGGCAGCACTCGAGTGTGTAGCAGCATTCGGACTAATGCAAATGAACTTGATAGCTGCAATGTGTATTAATTCGACACATGCTCTCACCTCCATCACCCTAACCTTGTGCTATTATTACACACTGAGGCATGGTCACACATGCTCCTGCTGCAGAAAAGCACAAAAAGCATTAGCATATTTTTCCAATGAAAAACAATGTGAACTTATAAGTGCAGTATGCAAATGACTGAAGCAATTTACCAAAACAAAGGTGCCGCTACTGTCATGTGAAGTAAAGGGAATGTTAACTGAATGTTTTCTGTTTTTATGAACATGTAAAAACTATGGAATTGGACAATAGGTTATTTATTTGTCTCACTTTGTAACTTTTTTTGGTATATTTTTGTATAAAATAAGAAAAAAAAAAGTAGGGATTTCAAGTTTTTCCTGTTGTCCCACTCCAAATGTAACCAAAATTATGATGCAAATGTCTAATTGAGGTTGAGAGGGAGAAAGATGTTGCTGAAAAAGGGTTGGACATACAATAGATGACTTGGCAATGAAGGTGAGAACACTAGGAAAGGCTAAACATGAAAAACTGGAAGCTAGAAGGTCAGCCAGCAGCTCAAATGGAAGACATTTACAGCTTCAACAAGATCCTATGCATGCATACACACACACACACACACACACACACAAATATAAATACATCTGAGCCAATGTCTTTGCTGGAATAATTGCACAAGCGAACACATCTGGTGCACTTCGAGATGCAGTTCTGGCTCAATGCAGACATGGTAATGAGTGTGTGTTTGTGTACAGAGGGGTTACTGTGTCCAAATGCCATCGTGGTCCTTCGCAGGGTCCAGCTCCTCTTTCTGTCCCTCACAGAACAATATGAAATGACTTCATTAGTAAAAAATCTGCTCTGTATTAGCAACATTTTGCATTATCTTCCATTTTCCAGCAGCAAACGGATCCAACTTTGTGTATTTTTTTCTCTTTTTATCTTTATAAAATAAGTTTGATAATTCAGGCAAGAAGTTCATCACCTGGAGTTGCTTCTGTTAGGTGTGTGTGTGTGCGTGTGTGTGTAATTTAGGTGAAACTGTATTATAGAACAACTAGCTAACAATTTGAAGAGGAAGTGCGTAAATTCTTGCAGTACCTGTTAAGTAAATTACATTTGTTGAGCATTTTTTTTGCTTTCTGCAAATCTAATGATAAATAATCATTTACACCCAATGTAAATGTGCTCTTCTTGTAGATGTTAAGGCTTTTAATGTTGCATTTGTACGCTACCTGATACAGTAATAAAATATTTAACAATATTAGCAAAGTACTGTTAACATACCCAGAAGAATATTTTTTTGTTTCATGGTGCTGCCAATCTGCAAAGGTCTTAACAACTAAAAACACAAATGATATGCAGAAAGAAGCTAAAAAGGCCACTAAAAAATGTTCAGTTGTCATGGTGACGGAGCCACTCAAACAGCACCTCACACCGAAGGGAAGGTCATTGTAAACACGATAGAGTCAAATTGGCAGACATGCCACAACTCTCTGACACTTCCCCTCATGGCTACGAGACAAAAGAGGTCTCTGCTGGTCACAAAGTTTGGAGAGCTGTTTAATGGAAACACCAGGTGCAAAGAGGATTGTACCATTCCTTAGTGTGGGTGTCTATATATATCATATATCTATATATATATATGAGACATGTGCCCTTGTATTACTTTTGTGTTACCACACAATACGTTCTTTTTTGTCTTGTCTGACAGAGACTCATGAGAATGTGTGCAGCTAATTGCAGCCACTTTGCTCAGTTTCTTTAGATGGTCTGCATCGCTCGCTCTTATCAAGTCAACATAACATGCACATACACCTGACAACATGTCTGTTAATAGAGGAAATATGTTGTGCTATAAAAGTGTAACTACAAGTGCAGACCAGGAGGTTTGCTGTGATTGGGAACGGTATGTTGCTACTTTGCTGCAACGTTGAAGTTTTGCTTGCTTGTATTTGGACAAGTTCAGTCGGCCGTATTTATTGATGATTTATTAAATATATTTTCATTTCTACCCATTTATGATTGAATTATGTAACTGGCTACTGTGTTTTTTTGATAATCAAGATGTTAATGAAAGGTCTCCATCTTTTCTCGAACACACCTTTCAGTATAAATGATAATTATTCAAGTAGAAGGCTTGTTAATATCTCTTATCCACTGGGTCACCACTAGTCTATGGATTGTTTTCCACTATAGTGCTACGTATTTTTTTAGCATTTAGCAAGCTGATATCTAGGAAACCCTTTCACTTGTGTTGAAGATGTATTTTCTACTCAGCAGAAAGAGTTAAAGGTTAATATATATTTTTTTTTTTTTTTTTTTAGTATTGTCGCTCTCACGTCTTCTCAAAATATTTGGATCTGTCATAAAAATGACACATTGATGCATATGTTGAGCACCACTGGTGTCACATATATCCACACTGTTTCTAATGACCCCGTTTAAGACAAGTATTTATTCTTGGCACAAATCATTTTCCAGTGATTTTCTGAAATCCCTATTTGTAGATCAGTATTTGGGAGATTCATAGAGCATGAGGGAAGAAGCCAGAGTACCCGGAGAGAACCCATGCTAGCACAACAGGGAGAACACACAGAAACTCTTTGTTTAAACCTCCATCCAGCCAAAGTTTGAACTGCTGTAAGGCCTCAGTGCTAACCGGCACAACCCTGTACAACACTTATTAGCACTGTTAGCCTCTTAAACTCCCTTTAAAATGAAAGCAGCCACAGTTTTTTAGCATTGATACTAATCGCCTCGTACCGTAGACTTCTCGTGATTGGAAACTGGCCTGGATCCAGTAGGTAGACCACTGGCTGTGAAGGCTCCCACCTCGTTCTCCATGCAGGCCTGGAAGGCATCTTAAAGTGCAGTCATTATGCAGTCGCTTGTGTAGGTGTTCTTGCAAGAAATCTTGTCAGGCAGATACCTGGTGTCTAATTAGCTAGCCTGCACACACATTTGCTCAAGGGGAAGAAACAACAAGCACAGTCAGTGCATGTGCAGTGCAGTGAGTTGGACCACAGCTCAGTGTGTATGTGTGTGTGTGTAAAGGAGTGTGTGAGTGTGCTAATAATGACCTGAGGCTCAACCTGCTGTTGCAAACACTAACTTGTGACTCAATGCCTTTGTTCACCCTGTAACATCTGGTTCTGACCGAAGGCTGTGGCTGTGAGTGTGTGTGTGCGCATTTGAAATGCATTCAAGCCGAATGGGCCATTGCTCAAAGAGTGTGTGTACAAGTGTGTGTGGTTACTGAGGCAAGCACAGCAAGGACTAAGTCGCGAGGAGTTGATCATCATCGTGGAAACCTCTGAGGGAAAAAGGCCTGGAAGCCCCTTCTGTCAGCTGGGCTCTGTAATGCTTCCCCTCGACTGCCTCCGCACGCACACACACACACACACACACAGTCCCTCTGGAACACCAGATTAAGGTCTGAGTGAGTGTAAGCAGAACAATACCCCAGTGTGTGTTTGTGGAGCCGTGGCTAATTGTGTTCATTTGCTGCTCAAGTTGAGATGGCTAGGACACTGGAGGGGCGTGTGTGTGTATCTGCGTGTGTGTGACAGTGACAGAAAACAAAGGTGGGAACAAAAAAGAGTGATAGGGGGAGGATGGGACAAGGACAGATGAGCAAATGTGTGTATGTGTATTTGTGTTTGTTTGCAAGGGGATGAGGAGTGCAATGTGAGGCCATGCAGGTAATCGTCATTATGAAGTGGAAGTGTTCATTTGTGAGGTGAGTATTTAAGAGAGCACTATTTTCTCTTCATGCATCTGCCTAGCCTTGCACACATTACACACTAAGATGCACTTGCTTCGGTCCTTGGAAACAAACACATTTGCAAACACATGCTCTCTGGCGTTTCGCATGAATTCACCGCTCATGCTTGCATAGCACTTAGAAAAATTAAACCCCTATTTGCCTTAATCTTTCCCCAACACATACTCGTGCCAGAGCGCCCAAAAGTTACTTTACAACTAAACTTTCTGAGATGCCTGCCTCTGTTAACACAGATTTAGGTGCTACGTGCCAGGACAATGACGCACCGTACGTTCTGTTAGAGAATAAACATATCGCTGAAGACTTAACAGCTTTGCAACACTTTTAGCAAATATTCTTCAAATTTGCAAAGGTTTGAATCAAGGTCATGCATGAATCAAGGTCTCTGAAGGTTGAGTCAGAACTATGGACAGAGAGTAGCTGGAATTAATCATTTCTATGTAATTACTCAACTAAAAAAGCGAAAAGAAATTTAAAGTATCTGCAAATCACAGAATCTCATTTAGCTGGATAAACCTTTTTTTTACTTTGAGCTCATTGTTAGCTGAACACTGATTATCCTCACACTAAATGCTACAGATTGGCTGTATTTTTCTGTCAGCACTAGTTAACAAACAGTAGGCGTAAGTGTTAGCTACTGCACCTAGCTTGCTTAGTCTAGAACAGCAGCTGGTTCAGTGTTAGCAATGTCATCTCAGTCAATCTGTTATCAAATTTCCTCTTAAGACTTGTGAATAATTTCATGTCTTTTATAAGCAGGGTGTTTATGTAAAGGAACCGTTAATGCTTGTTTAAAAGCCTAACTAGAGACACGGTCTGCAGATCACATTGCTTTGTGTGTTGTCACTTTTAACTGGAAATGTGTGCATGTGAAATCTGAGATGCATATATATTGATCAGCTCTGTGTAGTTATAGAGATAAAGTCTTCTCAGACAGGATCAGAGTTTTGCAAAATTGAGATGTGAATATACTTTTGTGTCTCGGGAACTCTGAGAGTCACATTCCTCCTGTTTTCTGGTTTCAGTCCACAATCTTCCGCTATTCTTGGCAAAAGGATCTGATCCTCTTGAACGACTTCCAACCATCCTCTCTGGGGTTGCAACAGTTAACTCCCTTGTTATCTCCGCTTTAGGAGCTCGGCTCTGCCAGATAAACTGAGACGAGGACTGCTTTTCCCCTCCAGAGCTGTGTGTTCATCACTTTGATGACGCTGCACAGAAACTCATTTATACAGAGAGCATCAGCTGCTGAGCAAAAACTAAATTTGGAAAAAAGAAAAATTAGCATCAGTCCAGAAGCTCCCATTTATTTAAAAAGTGTCTCCAAACACTTGAATTTGCAAAAGAATGAAAGTGTTGATAAATCTGCTTTAATGTTTTATTTTAATTTATTTCAATAATCCAGTTTTAATTTCAACTTGTTGGAAAACCTTCATATTTTTAGATACTCTAAATAAATCCTAGATCATTAGCCAAAGTTGCTCCCCACCAAGCTAATTCATTCTTCATCACGAGCATCAATTTGTTTTTTAAGTTCATTTCCAAGCTGCTGCTTTTGGGTTAAGCTTCTGCTAATCGTGTTTTTTTTTAATATTCTGGGTTTGAATTTTCAGGTCCGAGCTGAGGCATTGACCAAAACCACAATTGTTTTACCTTTTTCACGAGGGAATGAAGTGAAGCTGTTTGTCTTTAAAAACAGAACAATAGAGGTCAATTGTTGGTACGGTGGTCCCAGTGAGACAAAATATGAAACAGAGGCAAATCAATGGCAAATAATGTCACCTTAGAAGGTCATACCTGGACCTTTTGGCTTTTGTCAATACAATCGCATGCATGTGCGCACACACCAGTAATTACAGCTAAATAATAAAATGCACGCAAGCCATCTGACGCCTTTATAACATTTCTAATGATAAAATGACAAGCACACACGCGAACTGGAATAATAAACTTGAACTTTGTTTCTCTGTGCTTCCCTCACATGAAAACTCTGCAGGCTACTAAACGGTATTAAACCTCCCTGCCTGGCCACGCTGCGGTTTCCTTGACGCTAAGTGTCCCTTTCTCCTCCCTGCCCGGGGTGAGCAAAGGAGAAAATAAACAACTAAAGAGACAAACAGCAAGAGCCACTTAGAGCCACTTAAAGCCAAGGCTCCTTCCCACAGCGAAGCACTTCCCTAGGGCTACTGATGTCCTCCTGCCACGGTGGGAGACGGAAGGAGCTGAAAGATACAACAGGAGTCTGAGAAAGGAGACAAAGATGGAGGAGTGAGGGGAAAACTGATCAAGAACATTTCTATGTCTTGAGGATAGTAAATATGAGAGCAGAGAGCTGGAAGGAGACAAGGTTCAGTGATGAAATCTGTCACTTTTCTTTTTAACAAACTGGGCCTCCCAGTGGAAAAGAAGCATCTCCTTTATACACAGTGGCAGTTACCTGTGGGGAGGAGATGCCCATCTCAGTATAGCCTTACTGATGAGTTAAGACATTTACCCAGTCCTGCTGTGTGGCAAAGAAGAAATGTCAAATATTCATGTTTTTAATCACTGTGGAGAATGAGATTTTCCTGTTAAAGATGCTGCCTGAAAAACCTTCAGCTCTTTGCTTTAATCAGCAGCATTCACGCTTTTCTTCTTCTTAATAAAGAGGTGAAAGAGGTGTTTCCTCTAGGTTTTTTTTTTACTTTTCATCTGTAGATATGGAAATATAAATCCAATTAATTATTTCATGGTTAAAATTATTTCCAGCTTAGTGTCCGAGGAATGTTTTTTTCTGGTAATTATCTCTCCTTTGAGCCAATTCTTATTAGGGAGTTGCAAAACTGAAGCAGAAAATGTATAAATGCTCAAAATGTTTCTTCATCATCTATGAAACAAAAAGAGGTAACATAGTTCTTCATCTATTGATCAGTAAAAATAGACAAACCCTAAAACCAAAATGGAGTCACCTACATCTCAGCTGCAGGGATCTGAAATACATTTGCATGAAAAAGACACTGAGCGCCCACCTTAAATTTTAATACTTAAAGAATAACTCTTCATCACAACATTCAAAGATACCTTATGATTATTATTAAAATTAAAACATGTAACTTAAAATGTGCAAACTAAAACATAATAGGATTAAGGAGAGGATTGGGTGATATAGGCGTTAAAAGAAAGAGGTGAGGGTTTTGCAGCTGAAGGCTCTTGACCCCATCGTGCACAAGTGCACTGCAGTCTGAGAGTTTGCATTATAATATAAGGATGGTGGACAAAATGCTGAAGGAAGATTCCTGAGATCTTTTATTCTATATAAGAGAATTTTATAAGTAAGATGCCAGAAATCATGTCCGGTTGCTTTGAGGATAGGAACTGCTGATTACTGAAAACATGTGGCCTTTATGGCAAATTGCTCTAAAGTGTAATAAAATAAATTCATCCTTTTGTACTTTCCAGTTATTATCACCTCTTTTCTACTGTCTTCCTCATTCTATTTTATTTCCCCTTTCTCTTCTTTCTGCATTCAACCCTGTTTTCTCCATTTGGCCTCCCCTGCTCCTTCCCTCTCCCTTCTCTTTTTGTCCCCCTGACTGTCATCCCAAAGGTCACCTCTCCCCTGAGAGCCCTGTTTACCTGAACCGCTCCCCACTTTTTGACATTCACCTACTTGGAGACATAGGGTGAAAGGGAAGGAAAAATACCACTATTCTTGTCTTGGAGGATTGTTGCTTTACAAAATGAAAATGTCAGTTTTCTACCAAAAGCTTTAATCAGCTCTGCTGGACAAGCGAACAATAAAACTTACTATCCTTTTGTACTTGACCCTGGCAGGTAATAGGACAACAAAAATTTGCTACACAGAGGTAATTCTCTAGATTAGTCCAAAAGAACTCTTCGTGAAATCCCAGGTATTTCAAAATTTGCTCATGTGATGCATTCTTGCATAAAGAACTAATATTTGGAGAGAAAATAGAGCTTTTTAACTTCTTTATTTGAGAGGGTCTGAACATTGAATGTCAGTTGTGTTGACACTACACCTCTGCACCTATCTATAACTAACTTGACCACATTTTGTGTCTTAGAAACAGTTTTCTTCTCTTTAAATTATAAATAAATATAAATAAATAACTTGAACCGTGTGCTTGATGCGAGCTTGTATGCCTTTGCCCCCATTTACATGGTTAGCAGTGTGTGTTTATGTTGAGTGTTATGCATGCTGATGGTGACCCAGACCCCCACAGGGCATCCCACCCCTAAGGCTCTCCCCTCCCAGTGCTGGGGCAGCAGGACGGGGTCAAACAGACAAATCTGCACCCCTGCCCCACAGAGGCCTGCCCACGGCCATCAGTATCCATTACCAGCAGGCACAAGCACACCATGGCTTGAGGAACTTGATACTCTCACACACACTTTTTCAAGCCGTACAACGCGCAAACAATTAAGCAGACAGAGTGAAATCATTCATTTCCATATATTAACACACATGCACAATTAATCTGTCATGTTTTCATGATTATAAATAATTCTACAAATACACACACACACACATACAGATGTTAAAGTTCACACAAAAACAAACACACCTGACAGTGAATCAGGCCTCCAGCAGCTTGCAACTGAGGCCCTTCTTCAAACAGACATTCTCAGAGGGGGTGACCTTCTGGGAGTCTGTGGGGTGTGTGTGTCTCTGTGTGTGTGTGTGTGTGTGTGTGTGTTAAAGTATTGGCACTCTAAGTTACAAAAGTTTGGTTATCTTGAGTAATACAAGCAAACTGGCCAATTATACAGTTAGATTTACCAATGCATAGTTAATGACACTGCACTACTTTTATTTTGTTTATTAAAGCATATATTTAGTGTGTAGCAATAGCAGTAGTGTTTATATTAGGCATGGCCACATGAGGTCAGAGCAGTGCTATTGGCTAAGTCTCACACTATAATGTCCACACATGTGAAAGCTACCTACTTAACAGATGCAAGCTAAATTATTATGAATGGGCTTCTGGATGAGCCAACACAAGTTTTTATGGGCGGTAATGTCCATTTAATAGAAACATCAGGAGCAGCAGGCCATCCCATCTGTCTGTGTGAGAGATGCAGAAATGGTAACGGAAAAATTGGAAAGAGGTATGACAAAGTTCACGGAGAGGAATCAAATGGCCACAAAAAAGAAATGTGGATAAAGCCAGAGGTAAGAAAATTGAATGATCACTGTATCCTTGGTTGCTCTCTATTCAGTTCTTGGCTTTTGCCACTTGAGTGTCTGAATGTCAGCTGTGGTGGGCTAACAAGCTTCACCCTCAGCAGCCTATTATCTAGAGCATGGCAACTGGCCCATACCTGCAAGGTGTGTGTGTGTGTGTGATTCAGAGCGTGACAGCTGTGTCATACCTGCAAGCATCTTCAGGACACTCTCCTCGTCTGTAATGGAGCAGAAGAGGGGATTGTAGTGGAGATGAAGGAGAAAACTAATATCTTCTCTTCTTCCCCCGTCTCCTCTTTTTCTCTCTAACTCATCCACACATGCAAGGAAGGACAGCTTGGACGATTTCTGTCACCTCCTTAGAGGACGGAGAGGAGACTAGATGCCAAGGGCCATACACACATACACATACAGTTGGACAATATGTGCATGCCTGCATGAATGAATGCATATGTTCTGCAGATGCACAAGAATGTCAAGGACATTTCTTGCCCATTCACTTTACATGATGCTGTTTTATGAAAATGAAAACTATTTATAACTAATAGTTAAGAAAGATAAAGTTTGTTTGATTTAATTTACAGTTAAAATTTGGAAAATCTTCCTAAAGGAGGGAGTTGGGATTCACAATTATCCTAAGAGTTGTGTGTTAGAATGGACTGTAACTAGCTAGCTGGCCAGATAGCGTTAGCATTAGCTATTAGCATCGGTTTAGACCTTTAACAAAGCTCATGGTGAAACCAGGTACCTGACAGAAGGCTTCAAAATGCTACTCCTTATTAACTGCACCCATCTTAAAACCAGTTTAGGTTACAATCTGATACATGAACTGCTTTCCATTTTGCATTTCTGACCAATTCATAGCTAGGCTATAGAAGTATTCAAAGTTAGTCTATGAAGCTACTGTTCTGGTGGTTTCAATATACCCCTGCTTCAAAACACCAAACTTAAATGAAATGGATGCAGATGCTACAACTTCTGAAGTTCCTCCCTGACTTATTTGATTCAGGTGTGTTTGAGAAGAGAGACACAAGAAACCAGCAGGATCTAAGACAGGAGAAATACTTTACTATCAAATATTTGTCCGTTCCATTGTGTTGAACTTGGTGTAAGTCTGTCCGCAAATAGTAAGTGTTAAAGTATGGATGCATATTTAACCAGGCTTTGATCTTTATTCAGCTACCAAATTAAATATGAGCTACTGGTTGGATGTAAATAACTGCATAATTAATCAATTGAAATGTTCAAAAGCAAATAAATGCATTTCTCTATCATTTGCAGGTGGAATGAATGAGCCATGCTGCATTATGCAGCATTATTAGCAACATCCCTGCCCTCTTTTTCTTGTCTTTTCGCTCTATGACCAGAAGAAGTTCTTCTGCTCTGCTGCTTATTCATCCTTTCAAGCAGAAAACCTGCGCACTCACACATACAGACACTCATCCCACCTACCCTCACACACCTCTAATGCACATACACAGACACACACCTACTTCCCACCCTCCAACCACAAGTGTACGCACTCACCACCGGCCACACCAGCGGAGGCCTTAGGGCTCAACCATCTGCTGCCCACTCAGCCCATTTTCCCCCCCTCTAAAGCACCCACCTTCCCAACATATGCAGCCCTTGCCCTGGGTAAGGTGGCAGGGGCACTGGCCTTGGCCCTGGCCAAGAGAGGGGTGAAGGAGCACATATGTAGCCCAGACGGTGTGTGTGTGAGAGAGAGAGAAGAGGGGAGGGGGTGAGACACTGAGACAAATTAAGGATTAGACAGTGCTCTTCTCGAATCACTACATCTAATGCTCAGCCTGTCTCATCCATATGGACTGTTTCTTGTGAGCTCACAGTAGCTCAATGACCACCAAGGTCGTACCCTGCACAGGGCTTGTGAGGCCTAAAGCAAAGCAGCTGAGAACGAAGCAGCGAGACGAAGACGGGGGGGCTTGGCATTGTCACTGGAACACCTCTTTTGCACCCCTTTTCCCTAACCTTCATTTCCTATGTCTGTCTCTTTTCTCTGTTAAATCTTGCCTCAGGGTATACTCCACCACAAAAGGCAGAAAAAATGAGTGTGGCACTTTCATCCTCCCATCATCCCCTCTATCCATCCACCCCAGCCCTCTGTCTTGTTCATGTAGGATGCGTGCATGTGTGTGTGCAAGACAAGCGATATGACAGCGGCGGCGGACGTTTTGTTTCAGCGCTAACATTAATTACATTGACTATTCCAAAGTCGTCCATATTTCATGAGCGTTCGTTTGCATGCACAGGCGTTGCACCACTTTCCTATTCTCTTTAGTCTTCCAGAGTCTCTTTACACGTTCCAGGAAAGCCAGTGCTCATGTCAGTATCAGGTAGAGCTGGAAATCCAACAGGGACTTGAGCCAAAAGTACCTTGGAAAGTTGACAAAATGCAGTTGTGATAATAGTTTCTGCAGCTGTCCAAACTAGTTTAAGTAGTTTAGTACAAGTTCTATAAACTATCATTATAAATGCAAAAACAACTCAGGAAAGCACATTTATTCTAATGGTTAAAATCAAAAAGTGTCATTTTAGATTTACTATAGAAAAGCTTTTTGATTGAGTTTTTCCTCAATGTATCAGTTTATGTACAAGAAAAGCAGCTAAATGACAGGGTTGGATGCAGATATAATAGTTAGTGTCCTCATTAAACCTTATCCTGAAATGAGATTGTTCAGACTATTTTTAAAGGCTCTCCAAACGTTTATCATCCCTATGAATCAAACGACAGCGGTCAACTAAACTGGAGTTGTTTAAAAAATCTAAGTTCATGACTTACAATTCTTATTCCATGTCAATTTTATTTTTGCTAAAAAAAAAATTTTTTTTTTGTATATTTTAGTGTAAATTAAACCTTTAAAGTTTACATAATATCAGAGAATTTCAGAAAAAAAGATGAATCATTAATAATAACATTATAGTCGTATTTAGTTTTAGAAAAGCTGTTTAAACCTTGGTCCAACTATCAGCAGAAATTAAATTCTCAATGCAGCTTTACCTGAATGCTTTCAGCCTAAGCAAGGCCATTTATTTTTATAGCACAACAGGGTGATTCAAAACGCTTCACAGAAGCATTAAAACACTAACATGATTTACATTTTTTTAAAACATAAAGAAAAAGGAAATAATTAAAAATTATTCAAATACTTATCAATTGCAAATTTAAGAAATTTAAAACTTCAAATAAAGTCATATAAAAACAATTTAAATGTGACTGAGATCTTTAGCCTAATGCCCTAAAGGTAATATTCACAGCAGAAGATGTTAATAAGAAGCTGTTAACAGAGACATAAGAGATTTTCCCTTCCAAGGTACTTGTGACCAAAATATGACATAAAATATGTAAAAAGATTTAAAAGGAGCAATGACTTTGAACCAATTTGCTGCCTTTTCAAGAAAAACAAGCAAAAATCCATCAAACAAGAAAAAAAAAGTGTTATTTGGTGTGTAAACTTATAAAAGAGGTCCTATAAATGATCATGCTGAATGCCTCAGCTTTTCCTTTAGATCCTTTCATCTTTTTTCAATCAATTCATTTCAAGGAACCTTAATTTTCTGTTAGGATGAGGGTTTTAATTTATGCAAAGCAAAATACCCTTCTGTTAACACATTAGCAAAGATTTATTTATTTCCAAATGAAACTCTCATCAGAGGGATACTGTGGGAATCCTGATTGAGTTTAATAAAGTGGACTGACTGAAGCAAATGCTGCCGTATTGGATGCGTCACCACATGCATCCACTATTCCACATGAACCTGAAGATACAATACTCATTTTACTCTGATAGAAATTGGACAGTTAGAAAAATACAAATCTGACCGAATATTAAGCTGTCACACTCCTGTGGGTTACAAAGACATGCTGGAGGGGAGTGTGTGTGTGCATGTGATGGGGAATGTGTGAGTGTGCTGCTACTTCTGATGCA
The DNA here is from genome assembly GCA_037177335.1 of Kiunga ballochi. Taxonomy (NCBI): domain Eukaryota; kingdom Metazoa; phylum Chordata; class Actinopteri; order Atheriniformes; family Pseudomugilidae; genus Kiunga; species Kiunga ballochi. The sequence goes on from JBAMIG010000026.1 coordinate 6,460,668, forward strand.
GACGTGATTAAATAAATCATGGTAACCTTTCCTGTAACCTTTACCCCCCTCCCCAGTCCCTGTCTGACCTTACAAGACCCACACACATTAAAGACTCCTTTCTTCTCCTTAACCCCTCCATCCTCTCCATCTCTTCCTATTACAACTCCTCCTCCTGTCTTAATTTGTTTTCCATAACTTCCTCCTCTCTCCTTTTTTTTTTTTTCCTTTTGTGGGCGAGCCAGTCTCACCAGAACACACGACTTACCTTACACTTGTTTAAATTATTCAAATCATTACAAACTATGGGGTAGAATCACACCCTTTGCTGTGAAAGTTGCAGGAAATTTTCAGCATGTCTGAGAGATTAGATTGGTTTGGGATGCTTCAAAGTGAGCAAACACTGGACTACATAAGCAATGAGAAGAGGACAGCAGCTGCCTATATATCTCAGATTGCATTAACATTTATGCTTTTATTTCCATTCAGCCGAATCAGAACCGTTGGATAACTTTATGGTTTAGACAACTGTTGATTTTTTGGGGCTGGTTGTCGAGCTTGAACAATGCCTGACCAGTGCTGAGCAGGTAGCTGAACCTAATGGGCAAATGTTCACATGCACAACACACTTTCTGTTACAGATAATTTTCCCTGACAACATTATTCATGTGGAACAAGAACTTAGATGATTAATAACAAATTAATAACATTTAATTACAAGAGAATTCCAGCATGATTTGCTCTTTTACATTTCTCTATTTGATTTTTATCCAATTATGTTTTTAATGTGTTTACACTTCATTTATATATTAATTAAAAATGCACTCATCCAGCCAGTTGTTAATGAGAGGATGAGATATACTTTTAGTATCACTGAGCCAGCGTAATTGCCAAAAACATGACAATAGGATCCAGCAGGCTGAGGCGCAGCCGTAGACCAGCGCTCCTTTTCTTAGACGCATGTCAGAAGGTATGAGGGGGAAATAAAAGTAGATATCATAACCCAGTTATACGTGGTTTAGAGATGCCTAAAAAGGCTCCTAAAAGCAGTTGTCTAAGTTAATCTTTGAGTTGCTTTTAATTGAGTTGATTTTGTGACTAAAACTTGAGTTATATTCATGCAGCGTCTGTGTCAGGTCGGGTCTTTGTAACTGACGCTGAGGCAGTGTGTGTTTATACTCAAGCGTAGGATACTGTGCAGCAGTTTCTCTCCTGGATCCGCTGGTAGCAGTAGGGCTGGTACTGCCCAATAAACTGTATATGGAAGAGTCTTTTTTAATCCACCAACAAAGACGTTCATTATATGAAAAGTGCATGCAGCTACCAGTCATTATTTGTAAACAGAGCTGCATATCACAGCCTGATAATTTTGCACAAGTACTGCTTTGGCTTCGCCATGTATTCTATGCAGCAAATCAGCAACCTGGCTGCAGAATCAAATAATCGCAATTGGACCAGTCATAAGAAAGTACTTCTGCGTAGCTGAGTTTGTGTAGCTGGGATGCAAGTGATTTGAAGAGGTGCTCATCAAGCCTGTGCAAACCAATGCAGGAAGACCAGTAGTGAGTAAGAAGAGTCAACTTCAGAGTAACTTTTACTGACTGGAAGGAACTCAGAGTTTAAACAGGATGCAAGATGGATGCCAAACCCTAATCTTCCTAAGTTCAGTTGTGCTTCTTTAATGCTGAGTTTGTCACTTGTTCACCCTCAAAATTATGTTAGATTTTCACCCAAAGGACTCCTTGTATTCAGTGCTGCCTCTTTTAATTAGAACAGGTTACATCTTTTTTTACTGACGATAAGTCACTTCCTACAGATTTATCTGATTCCCGCAATTTCCTTCCAACAGTCCGACCACTAAGCTCCGGCAAACATCAACTGTTCTGCTTCTTTACCATTAATCTGTGTGTAGTTGTCTGTGTGTGTTTGTATGTGTGATCTTTAAGATCTGCAGGTTCAAACGACAACTCTCACCACGCCTTGCCACTGAACTCACCAAGAGGTCGCTGAGACTCCACAATGTGCACAAATGTCTGTGCACCAGTGTGTGTGTGTGTGTGTGCTGACTCCCTGATCTCATGCTCTAATACCCTGAGGACCTTTGGTTCCTTAACTATAGGAGGTCCAAGCAACCAACCCACACACCCACATATAAATATGCACCGCGCACACACATCTTCAGAGGATATCAAAGATTAGACATCAATCATTTGCACCTCTTGAAGTCTTGAAGAATGAAAACCTCATACAAAATGTCAGCACACACCTGGAGAGCCACTATCAAATCAATACAAAATGACGAAGGTGATGAGGAAGATGTCAAAATGGAGAAAATAAACCCAGCAAATATGAGCAGATGTATACATAACCTCCTATAGACAAGAGCTTATCTCCTAATGCAGGCTTTACTTTTCCTCTTACTGCTATGAAACCAGCAAAGATTGTTGTAATGAGTGGAGATGTGAGGTGTGGACGTAAACACAAGCAGGACTTTTTGTTTCTTTTGTTGTCACTATGGTTTCATTGCAATTTTTGCAGGTGTAAAAAGTCTATATAGTTAGGTTTAAGCAAGTGGTTTTTACTTTGTTTGGTGAGATTTTATTAAAGCTAATAAAAGATACACCTGTATGTTTAACAAGTTCCAGGTGTTGGGCCAAATAAGACAAATAAAGACTGTATCTCACCCGTAGAGCAATAAAGTAAGCACAGGTAGAGTCCTGCAGTGTCTTTTTTTTATTTACCTTTTAAGCGCTTAGGTTTAGGAGTCATAGGTTTTTCACAGGATGTCCATTTCTCCCAGCCTTTATTGTTGTCTTTTCAATCATATTCAACCTGAGTGTGCAAAATGTGTGATAGAGACCGGTACGATTACTGATTGCTTTTAGTCACTATAAATTAAGTGAATATGTTGGTCCCATTTGGGGACTGGGAGAATACCTGTAAGCGGTTGTTCTGGGCCCTTAATCAGAACTGCAGCGTCTAAAATGGGTTTTGACTCATTGTGCCGAAAAGAATGTTGTACTCCAGTGTTGCTGAATCCTGTAAGACATCTTACATGTGCAATATATGACCTGTTACAGCAGGTTTAAAAGCACAAGGATGCTTTTAAAATGACTTATTTTAGGTGTTTGTCGTCGCAACAATATTTTTGTGTTGATTGTAATTATTTTCAGGCTTGTTTTTGCTGTTATTTTTCTCCAAAAAAGCATATGCATATTGTTGGGAAAGAGCTGTTATCACTAGAAGGAAAAGATTGCCTTCACAAAGCATCAAAGTAGAACTTTTTTTTTAAACAAGCTGTTTAAAGAAATGTGGGAACTTTTTACACACCTCCTAAGAGTGCAGAATGAGAAGGTTTATAACATCTGGGACTACCTACAAACCAACCTAACATAAGACGCATTTCCACTAGTACCTACTCTACCCAACCATATACAACTCCACCTGGAAACAGAGCATTTCCTATAAGATTTATATACTTTTACTATACCTACTTTGTTGAGGTCCACAGGCTGGCGTCCATTGATTGGCCTGATGTGATCCAGGGTGTTTTTCTTGCCCTCTGACGACTTAATTTGTTCTATGAGTCCATTTCCCATAAATGGCCATTATCCAAACCCAGGTAAAAAGTTACAGCAAGGTCTTTTATTTTCTTGTTTATCTTCTTCTGTGGTGTTCAGCTGACCCTGCACAAAAAAAGGTCACATTGTGCGGGGGGACCTCTCCCACTTTAGAGGCTTACAACTTGTATAGGCACTAATGGAAAAGCGGCTGTAGTGATCATGGGGCTGTGTCCACCACACTGAAGAAATCCAGTGACATCTCTATCCATAGACATCTCTATCCATAGACATCTCTATCCAGAAGAGTGCAGTTCTAGGAATAGCAAAGACACAGCGGAAGACCTTTAAGCTCCTGGGAACAGCCACACATCTCATTAACAAAGGTTTTCAGTCAGTCAAGTTTTCCGTTCCTGAAGTAGTGGTTGGAAATAATCTGGTGGCAAAATTTGGCAATGCTAGTTCGTTACCCGGGCAAGTTTTTCAATATGTCTATCCCACAACTGTGCCAGAGATTTACTTCTCCTCCATTCCACCACAGATACATTGGAAAGCAATAAAACAGAACTGGTTTCATCCATTTTTCACTAAGTTTAGTAACTTATTTGCAGATGTTGGAATCATAGATTCACGTCTCTGTGGATGGTTTGGACTTCAGTGCAGTTTTGTGTTGCTGAACTTTGCTTGGCCCAGAGTGCTGCTCATCTGATTGAGATAGGAACAGGGAGACTTATCTCTGAGAGCTTGGTGTTTGGATACGTATGATGTCAGACCAGTTTTTATAATGCTTCCTGGGCTGCATTTACAGATAAGCTTTTGGATCTGGAGAAGGTATGCAGGTTGCAAACAAGACACAATTCAAATTGGAGCAAGAGAAAGCGTATGCTTCCGTTTGTTCAGGTGTGGTTTTGTGCAAGTGTGTGTCTGTGTGTGTTGTGTTCTTCTTTGCTGAGCTTACTTTCAGCTCAATGTACTCCCTGAGCAGTGACCGGAGCAGTACGCCTCCCCCTGTCCAAGCACTTGGAAACAAGAGTGAGGCGAGGAAAACGAAGGGATGGATTGGAAAGAAAGGGAGCGACGCGACTGGGGAGAAAGACGATGGAGCGCAAAGAAAGAGAGGACAGGAGAAGAGCGGCGGCAAAAAGAGACGGAGAGAAGCAGCACATGGAACGGCACAAAACGGAAAGAACTGACGAACGAATGGAACCAAACGAAAGGAGGAGAAGTATTGGATTGAGGGATGAGAGGGAAAGCGAGACCTCCTCTTCTTCTCCCTCTCTTCATCCCTTGTCTTTCCCCCCTCGTGAGAATGTGTGTGTGTGTGTGTGTTTTCTTCCTCGTCAGATCTGCCACACTTTCATTCGCACACAAAGACGTACCTGGCACAGTGGGACGTGAAGGAGCAGGGAGAAATATGTGTGTGTGTGAGTGTGTGTGTACACGAGAAAGACACTGGCTCACCTGCCTGGCAGAGAACGATGCCTGTTAGAGGATGGCCTGTCTGTCTGAGATGTCCCACTTAACACTGACACACACACACACACATATATACTTAACCCACTCAACAGTAGCACCCTCTGCTTTCTGTCTTTGCTTTCTCACATATCCACATCGAATCTCCTTCATGTGGAAGTTTTACACTTCAATATTTTATATTAGAGTGGTTGCAGGGGCTTCAGATTAACGTTGATCTGTATACGCAATAAAAAAATGCGATAGTGTTTGCCACCAATACATTAGTAATGGGTTTTAATGGGTCTATTGGGTGTGGCTCCGCAAATCAGGCTTGTTTCTGCATGTACCGTAGATAAGGCTATTGTCTTTCTTAAGCTGCTGGATTTCCCTGCAAAATGTTAAAAGGTCATCATTAATTGTTGTTTTACACAATAATCCTAAGTTTATCTATAGAAATAAAAAAGAATAACTAAAAAGAAATAATTACACAAACTGTAGAGATTAATTTATTTAAAAAACAAGCAATGAAATGACTCGGAGGCCTGTGGAAAGCAAGCTACTTCCTTGCAAGTCCTAAAGTTTAGCCTGCTATGAAGTTGCTGTTTACCATGGTTGGTTTAATGTATCCTAAAAGTTAGAACATGACACATGGCATGTGCAAAATGGATATATGTTTTTGACAGGTGGTGCTCCCACAACTCTTTGCATAAATACAACAAAAGGCGAAAGAACAAATTAAAGCAACACTTAAAACCACTTTTTTTACAGTGCCGAAACACCAAAATGTTGACGATAATCTGCTTTAAATGTACCATAAAAAAAAACTCAGCTAAAAAAGAAAAAAAAAACAATTGGCTAAAAAGTCAAATTGCTGCCCAGCAGCTGCAACAGGATGAGCTTCGGTGCCAGAGGGAAAATGTGTCCATGCTAAAGAAATTGGAAGGGTCTGCAATGCGACACAAACAAACAATAAACAAGGGGACAAGCAAGTCGACACACACGCAAATACACATACACATGCAGTGACTGGCAATGCTGCAATTAGCTTGTTTTAAAGGAAACAAATAACAGTAATTTGAACAGAACAGCATCCATAACAATTCACCCCTGGGGGGGATCAGCAATTTGAACACACACAAACTCACACATTCAACAGAGGCATACACACATGCAAGAACACACAAACACACGGTTGGGTATGTGCATGCAGACAAATCCAAATACAACAGAGAGACGCACAATACGCATGCATGCTCACATGCACGAGTGCACAAACACACACACACTTCCATTAAGTGTACTTGAGAGCAGCAGAGAGGGTCAGCTCAGTGTCTGAGTTATTACGCTACTTTGTTCTGCCTCAGTGGGGAGGCTGCACCATGTTCACACACACACACACATACACACACAGAATTATTATCAGCCAGCCACACTCAAGGTGCAAATATGAAAGGATTGCTTTGATAATGGATTGAGAGAGACAAATAAAAGAATGGGTTAAAAATGGATGAATAAATAGAGAGAGAAAGTGGTGCCCGTTTCTTTGCGTGCATGCAGAAGTTTGCAGCTGCCTGGCAAAGCCGGACTCCCTCTTTTCTGTCCCCACCTCTCTGTCCATCTACCCATGGCTGCACAACAATGGCCTGAAACATCTGCGGCTACCAGGTAATTACAGCAGAGCCGAAACAGTGGGTTGTGCCGCTACGGCGTACTACGACACCCCGCAATTAGCCCCACATCTCCATCTCCCCTCGCTCTCTCGTTCCCCTGATGGCCAGTGTATTATCTCTCTTAAGAGACCTGAGAGACGGAGCAAAGTGGAGAGAGAAAATAGACAGATGAGTGGTCTCGGGGAAACGTGTGGTGGGAGAAGAGGATGGCTACATCCCAAAAAATTGCGCATCTGAATGAGAATGAATTGGCCTTTGGATAGTTTTCAGCAATAATTTCACACAAAGGTGTTTGTTTTGCTTCTCTTTAGGTTATTTGGGATTCATAAACGTTTGTGAGCATCTGAGGAGTAACACATCTCCACGCTGTGGTTTCTGAATCATGGAGAGAACTAACTGGAAATCTCATACTTCTCCTGCTTCATCCACATTTTTGACTGACAGCTGCATGACTGCATGTGCACATCAATATGTCACATTAACCCTCTTGTGTTGGTGCAAGTTTGTAGTCATGCATTACCACCTTCAGAGCTTTTGTGTGTGTGTGTGACTGTGGGTGCAGCTCATAGCGTGAACTGTCTCCTTTTTTCTCTTCTTAGGCCAGGAGTCCCCATCAGGACCCCTAGGCTTCCCTGTGCCCGCCTGCCAAAAACGTCTGCATCTCCTGGACCCCCCTTGAGGCACAGGACAGCCAAATGTCACTTGGACCCTCTACAGAGTGGTGAGAGGAGGACAGAAAGAGGCCAGTGGGAGAAAAGGGAGGAAGGAGAAAGGAGGGGAGTTAGAAAAGTGACTGAGAGGGAGAAAAAGTTAAAAGGGGTATGCCATAAGAGTGACCACAGAGTTAGAATGAAAAGAAGGAGAATGGGTTATTCTAATAAGTAATGATCTGATCCTGAATACCTTCTGACCAGTACTCAAATTTTCTCTATCTTCTTATTTTATATTTATTCCAAAATTTGACATTTGATTGGCATTATTAAAACCATTTGGGGTTAAACTTGTACTTTAATCATGTTGGTGCACAAGTATTAACGTTAGCATGTGCTTAGGCACTTACATGCAGAATTATTTCACTCAAGAAAATAAAAAAGCAATAGTCTTCCTTCTTTCTTTCACTCTTTACCTTTTTTAAAAAAAAATTTCTATTAAAATCTTGGATTTTTCCTGCACACGCTGCATCAACAAGTTTCTGTCAGTTTCACAGAAACATTAAAAACTGTGATTTTTAATGTGCATGGTAGCAATGTGGCGTGTCTCCATCGGCTGTCTTATGCTGTGCACCACCAACATCCATATGCCGTGACATCCACATTATTTTACCAGAAGTTCATCCCTACAGCGAGGGACGGAGGCTTTTAGAGCTTATTCTCTATTTTTCTGTGTATCCAGAATTTCATCAGCACATCTAAAAACCTACATTTAAACAACTTCCTGTGACATGAACGTCAGTCAGGGAAAAATAACCTTTTCAAAATGTTATAAAGGTGACCTATTTGTTGTTTCTTTTTTCCCAACAAATTACTTTCTTTTATGTATTTTTCTCTTGCAAATCTCCATTCATCTTTGCCAATCCATCCCTGTACACAATGTGTGTGTGTGTGTGTCGCTTTTTCCCTGTCCTTGCACGGAGGACAAATGGACGGCAAGATGTCCAGCTCACTCACACAGTTATTCATGCGCCCGAAAGGAAAAGATATAAATCTAGTCTTTTTATTTTATTTGAAAACACTTAGTTTAAGCATGTGAGTGTGCATCTGTATGAGGTGTGTATGATGATATACAATTGTCTTATTCTGGGTCACAGCTGCTGAGATAAAAACACACACACAAAGTGGCAACCTCCTTCTTGAAACCTAATTTCTAAAAGTGACAATGCACACACACATTGTGTCTTCTTTACATGCCCCTTGTGTGTAATAACACTAATACGCTAATAAATGATGTACAAGGAGCGCCCACACACATGAATACAGATAATAAAAGTGTCCTTCCTACTTTTATTCCAGATTTATATAAGATTTCTCCACTGATTGTGGGTCAAGTCCTCACAGAGAAAGAGGCTTCAAAATGAAAAACAGCGTAAAATAATTAAATTATTTATTAAAACCAAAATTACAGATCAAATTTTACATGGCAGATGTGGATTATTCAGCTTAACTGGTAGTTTTTTTTCTTTAAATTGTGTAAATGACTTTAAGCTCCTCAGTTGGACTGTGGCAGTTAAAAAAGCTGGAATGATGCTGCGTTACAAAAGCAGGAAATATTGAAGTGACAGTAAAACAGGCTGTCGTTCATTTACAATCCAAATGCATCATTCAAGCAGCCATGCGCACGAGAAAAGGATGAACTGGCTTTAACCAGTAGCCAGCTCTCCAAACAGCACTTACACTGTAATTACCGATGAGAGATAGGTGTGTGTGTGTGTGTGTGTGTGTGTGTGTCTACTATGTTAATGGCTGTATGGAGACAACAGTCTAAATGTTTTCATCTGTAACA
>JBAMIG010000026.1:6484837-6500924 GCA_037177335.1 Kiunga ballochi
TTGCTGTATTAAAGATTATCATGCAGGTGAAGATGGTTTTCAGATTATATTCTGACTGGTAGAGTTCTTTGAAAACAATAAACATTACAATAATATGCCTAACCCTGTCAAAAAGCAGCACAGATTCATTTTACTGTCATAAAGGCAGCTAACTTCCTAGCTGAGTTTATTGACTTGGTAACCTGGACCTTATCTGACTTTTACCCCTTTCGCCGCTGCTCTTTTCAAGCGAGGGAAGCAGTGATTACTCTTTATGGTAAAGATAAGAAATGAAACATTTATACTAAACCACAGCCTAACAACTCAGCCAGGTCAGATTTCACTTCTTTTTGAAAAGGAATCTTTTCTTTAAACTATTCATCATTTCAAATAAATCAACAGAATTTATTAAATATTTTTAGCCAAAGTCTAAAATATATTGTTGGTGTTTGGACTTTTCCATTAATACAACCTGGGTACTTACCAAAAGAACTAATCTGAATGATCTGACACAATATCTCATTTGATCTTTGAGTTTTGATATTGAAGCCAACTGATATTCACTTTTTTTTTTATTTAATTAAATTTTTTTGCTGAATTTTCTTTTTGTCTGCAAGTTTCACTGCAGTTTACAGTCTGTTGTTAAATTCTTCATTTCTTCAAGATTACATTTTGTTCTTACGAGAAATATGCAGCTCCTGATTACTGTTTGCTACCAGTCATCCAACGCCAAAACATTCGTTTTTCCAAGTATACAAATATGATGAGTCAAAAACAATATCATATTGACTGTAATGTGACACCTGTGATGAGTGGTTTTGTGTCCATTTAAGACAAATCCAGAAATAACCTGTTTGTGTTTGATCACTTCCTGTGTTTACCTGGCAGACACGTGACGCCTACCTGCAGTAAATCGTGCACATTAGTGAACATCCTTGTATCACAGGCACAGCCTGTTAAAATGTACCTATATGTGCAACATTTGTGTGATTATCTGTGTTTTAAACTTTACTATATGTATAAAAAACATTTCTCCTTTTCGAAGTACAAAAGTCTTTATTGATTTAACAAAAATAACACAAATATCACATTTTTAGAGATAATCACTATGATGGAGCTGCATTACAACAAATGAGTTATACAATTATGTACATTATTGCCACTGTTTTTAAAAAATTTTTCATGTGCCCCATTCCTAGAAATAGATAAATTATTGTTTCATTATATGTACCTCACAACAGATACTGTCAGTAGAGATGAACAGAAATACTCACGGTACAATTAAAATATATTATCATTTAACACACTAATATTTCTAATGTTTCTATTTCATCAGTTTTCACAGTGACATCCTGACACAATTGACAGTTGGTTACATAATAAATCTATATTTGAGCTACATTTTAAGATGTTTCTCTACAGTGTGGACACACTGAACAAAATACTAGTAGGACACACTGCTGCATTTTGCAGACCTCAGCACCACAGATGAAGATTTGGAAAAAGTAGAACAGGTAGTTTTGAATGTCAAACACAGAAATACAAACATGTAATATTCTAGTTTTTGTTTTCTTTAAAAAAACACTATTTGGATGTTTATGGTGTGGATGTGCTCTGAACGAGCCTCTGACTCAGAGGAAGTCACAGTCTCCGGTTCACAAGGTTCGGGTTGTTGTTGTGTGTTGCAGGTGTGTGTGCAGCAGTTACATGAGCATGATGACTTTTACTCTGCAGTCCCAGGTTTGCCGCTGTGTTGTTTGTGCTTTTCTGGGAGCTAAAACCCTTCGGTTTGGGGATCCTTGTCGGTCCTGGGCGTCGGAATGCATCTAGAGGTATCTGCAGAAAAGACGTGGAGGCATAATCAGAACAAACTCTAGTTATGACACACAGCAAAGAAAATGATGAAGATGAGGGGTTGTGGTTAAATACAGATCTGTTGCAATGTTAACAGTGACCACAAGATGGCAGTAAATTATGTTTAATGAAGAAAAATCACCATGGATGAACTTTTTTTCTGCAGGAGAAATCCTATTTAACAGTAAATAAACTTGTTGCTGCTCATGTGATTATTAAAGAAATGATCTCATTTTCCAGTAAATTTTTTTTCATTGTTAATCTTTAATTTTCAAACTATGATGTAAATGTATAATTTTCCAACAAACTTTTAGATACGTTAAATAACATTTTTTTTCTTTTGGGGGGGGCAGGCAGGCACCTTTCTTTTCAAAGACTGAAGAATGTTTTTGTCTAATGCATAGAAATATCTTGATGGGGGTCGCTTTCATCTTCAGGATGAATATCTTCATGTTTTATTTTCCCCTATAATCCAGACATCAACACCGCCATCATGTTTGGCCGTTTCCACAGAGCAAACCTCAAACACGACAAGGAATTCAGATGAACGTCATTTTTCTCACTTCTTTTAAAAAGCTTACTGCTCCACTTACTGTGAAATCACTTTTTAATCAGCTTGTTTACATGTGCAGCAACATGCCTGGATGCTGAAGCACATCACTGTCAGATTGCTCCATATCCTCCAGAACTATTTCCTGTCTATTATGAGCTGTTTGCATTACAGAGAATCGGAGCTCCAGCAATAGTCATTCCTAATTTGCTGAGATGTTGAGTTTAATTCTTATTAACTCGTGGAAAACAGTGCATTACCTGTCATCAGTTACTTCATGATAACAGGAAGCAGATAGTAAGCACACACACTAACATCATCTTCCTTTTCCTCCACATCCAGTTCTATAAAAGGTAATTTGCTGACAAGTAGCCTACACCATCTCAAACAACCCTTCTGAATGAATATTCTTGGAGGATCTGAGTTATTCGAGTGTCTTCATTTAAATTTCAGGCATGGGAGTTAATTCTCTTTGACAGAACGTGTCATCGGTCCGGTCTACATTTCTGCAGCTGAGTAAAACGAAAGCTCCTCAGTATTTCCATGAGTTTCATCACATGGCTGAGCATATTCCCAGGCAGCCCCTCTCAAACCTCAAGCAGTGAACGAAGGCAAAGCTTACATGTGGTCATGTTTGCCTTGAGATGTAGGGAATTAACAAAAACTTGTAGTGAAATATTCACGTGGAGGTATAGATTTCAGCTTCAGTGGAACTAATGGGCCAGAAAATCCAGATGGGCTCCACATCATGGTAGCCTTGCTGATTTTACACTAGGAGACCTTTAATGTGTGGATTTGTTCTCTCGTGTATCAGCGCTGCAGCAGGAATACTTATTCTGCCCCTTGCTCCGCAATATCGGCACTGCTGTTGCTGTGGTAACCAAACACAAGCTTTGTTTTGGTGCTTTTTGGCAGTGGAGGAGAGGCCGCTCTCACTGCGTCCTCATGAAACCTTTTTTGTTTTCACAAAGCCGCTGCCTATTGTCCGGAAGTTTTATTAAGCCCATCGGTCAAGGTGATCAAATTCCTCTGCATTTATTAGCATCGTGTGCTGAAATAAGGATATCCGCTCTGGTTTCAAGGGTGATAAAGTTGTCTTCCTGGCTCGCAGTGGTGATCTGAATTTCCTGACTCAAATCAGTAGCTTATTGTTTAGAATAACTTCAGGATGTTTGGTGCTTTGTATCAACACCAACAGACGGCAGCATCACTGAGGGCTTCTGAGAAAAGCACTATTCTCACATTATCGGTCCAGGCTTCGACACGGTTCAATGATTTGTCCTGCCTTGGCTGAATCTGATGAGCTGAGTTCATGAATCACATGAGCTTTAGGTGAGTCAGGAGATAATCAGGGTCCAGACAGCCATTCCAGCTGCTGTGTGCTTTCTTATGGGCTGTTTCTAATGAATAGCGTTTTGTTTAGCAGCCACATCGCTTCATCGACAGACAGCTTTGGATTTGGTTTCCACAGCTGCGCCTCCTTTCAAACATTTGATTTAATGCTTGTTTAATTATCTCCATGCTGACTAGTGTGCGAGTTCTGTTCTGCTTTGCACCTTTGTCTACCTTAACAGAGATTCTTTGGTAATTAGTGCTACTGCAATATTTTTAGTTTGATTTCAGGAACATAGAAAAGTTTTTATATCTAAAAATGTGACATGATTCACAAAGATTTAGTGGTTTTATTTTATTTAGTTTATCCTTATTCTTTCACCCAGTTAACTAACTTTAAATAGCTTTTAATAACTTTTATACTTCAGTTCTTATATTTCATGTAATATTGTGCTGCATGAAAAACCCTTTCTAAATGTTTATCCCATCTGGGATGTGTTGGACTTTACAGGTATTGCTAATATTTAATGCAACAAAGAATCTTCATACTTTCTCATTTCTCCTCTACTCCAATGTGTTTTCATTGTCCATCGGTCTCCATCCTCTCTTTGTCTCTCGATCTGTCTGACCTTTGCACAATTAATTTAAACAAATTGGACGTACGTGGTTACATTTTCAACGTAAGCACATAAACCTCTTCTCGAGGAATGCATATACATGGAAAAACTTTAAGCTGTGCAGATGACTCATTTTACAGGACATGATTCATGGGAGAGTTAAATTAAACACTGTTTGAGTTACTCCTTGGTGAGCCATAAGGCTCGTGCAAGAAGAACAGAGGTTTGACTATCCTCAAATACATTATGGGGTCCATTTTAACAGTATGTTACTGGGGATGGGATATTTAGTAGCTGGACTATTTGAAAGAAGATGATTCTCCAGTACTAAAGGTTTGGTTTGAAAACCAACTTACTAAAATGAAACATTGTAGCCTTACTGTTTGTGATCCACAGATAAGAACAATCCTGATGTTTCTCTGGAAATGAGCTCTAACCAAGAGGTTTCTGCAGCAACTTGGGCTTGTTGATGAAGCTGTTTTAATTTCTTACACTGTAACGTCAGCCTCTTAAAGCTGTGAGTGCTGCTGCGTTCTCTTTTTATATCTCTTAATAAAAGACATCTCATTGTGGATTTCATTTAACTAAAAAGTGATCAAAGTATGGTCAATAAAATCAATCAAAATGAATATTTAACTTGTATATAACTCAGATCTATGTTGCAATTTGTTCACAAAGGTAAAAAAAAAAAAACTTTTTAAATTTAACCTTTCACTGGAGTGAAGCTACGTCTCACCATTTTTCATTTTGGTCATTTGGGTTTTTGTGTTTTGGATAAAGAAGGAAATTATGACATCAACTTCTGCTCTTCAGCCAAACAAAACAAACAAGAGATCCTTATAGGTGTTTTTTTTTTTTCTTTTCTCAGTTGATACAAGCCAAAGGGTTTTCACAGAACTCTTTATGCTAACAAGCAGCTATGCTAGCAGTACTATGTTGAATAAATGCTATAATGAACCTATTGGATTGTAATCATGTTAAAAGTTACTGTACATGCACCAAAATCAAACTGTTTGTTTGTTTTAATCTAATACTTATCCTGCAGGTTAATTCAAAACATGCTGAATTTAGCAAATAAATGAAATGGGCAAGCATGGATGACAAACTAAAACATAACATTTTTTGCACACTTTAATTCTCAGGAAAAAAAATCAAACAACTTATTGCAATGCAGTATGTTGAATATGAAGTATAAAACTGACATGGTACATCAGTGTGAACTGCCTGACTACATGGCAAATTTGCCATTGACTACAATACAGTAAGTGCACTTAAGTTAGAAACCTGGTGTTACGTCAGGTAAAAAAAATAATAGTGCTCTATTTTTTTTTTTCATGCAGACAAACAGATTTTTGAATTCTTGTTATACAGCACCAAGCACACCAATCAAAACAAATAGGAAAACATTCACCTGTTTAAACACATAAATGAAGTAAAACAGACAAGTATCAGGATGTAGAGTTGGGACAACTGTGTTGGAGCTCATGGGATGGGGAGTTTTGGGGGTCATTGGGTCAGTCGTAGGCATTACTTACTGTAATCTGTGATGGCCTTTGAATTGGGGTGGAGGTGGGCTTAATCATGATGCTACTTGTGATTTTGCTCTTGCCTTTAGCAGCAGGAGTACTACAGTTTGCAAGCACCTGAGTCCTTTGTTCCTGGTGTCCAGGTGTGCCGCATGGACTCAGTGTTTGTAATGGCGTGCTGATGCTCTGAATAAACGGACTTCCTAAGTGTATGTGGATTTTGTTATCCTCAGTGGTGATGACGTTTGGTCCCGAGCTGTTGGACCGCTGCACCTGCCAGCTGCTCTGCCTTTCCGGGCTCACACGGAAGACTGCGTGCCCTCCGACAACTTCCACCGGCTCCGTGGATAGGGAGCGCTCCGGGGTACCTGTTGTCACGGATACAATTTGAATGGGTGACATGGCTCGGTCTGGTGTTACAGAGCCACTAGAGTCTGGGGTCATTGCTCTGGAGTACGTAGTCATAGTGAACGGTGACGGGGCTCGATCTGGTGAACATGGCTCATCGGACATGGAGGAACACTTGGATTTAATGGTTGGGGAAATGCATTTTGCTGTGGGGGAAATGGAAGCATTTTGGATGATTGTAATCCTCTGCTTGGGCGGACCTCCACTTGTGGGTATGACAGCAGTGCTGGTGAATGACTGGGTGCTTTCTGTGGTCGGACTTGTGATCTCTAGCATTGCTGTGTTGTGTCCGTGGTCAGGAGTCACTTTAATGTGCAGAGGCTGTCCGGGGCTGTGGGTCAGCACTACATCTCCAGGCTGGACGTGACCGCCGTTCTGCCGTGGCTGAGTTTTGCCATTCATCTGATGAGGGGGGTCTTTGTTTTTAAGGAAAGGCCCTCGTGCTCTTCTTATGTTGTTGTTCAGGTTATTGACATTGTTGATAAGTGAAGGGCTGCATTTGCTTAGCTGAACCTCATTTTTGCAGTTTGCATTATCTTCAGGCTCATTGTCATCATACAGCTTCCCGTTAACCACAGCTCGCTCCAGGGGCGCCATCGTATTAAGGCCGGGTGGCATGAGGTCGAGTGGGTCTGTTTGAACCTCCTTAGAAGACACATGGAGGTCTGAAAAGCGCCTTCCATTCATGCCTGGGCGCAGACTTTTGCTAAATCGCCTGTATCTTTCAAGCTCTCGGGTGAGCGTCTCCATTTCTCTGGCCAGTTCTTTATTCCGGACTTCCTGTTGGGTGAGCTTTCTTTGCAGTGTGGAGTGGTCAGTTTTCATACGACAGATTGACTCTTCTGTTCCCATGTATTCATGGATCTTCTCTTTCAGTGCTGCCACCTCTCTGGTTAAATGGCTGGATTTGGCTTCTTCCTCCTTTAAGCGTTTATAAAGAACGTGCTCTTGGTTGCACTCTTTTTTCTCGGCCAGTTGGTATTTTGAAAGCTCTTTTCTGGAAATTTCGAGCTCCTCCATCAGGGCTTTAGCTTTCTGTTGCTCATTGGTGAATCTTTTCTCCAGTGATTCAAATTCTTCTGTTTTTAATGAATCTCCTTCCACCACTTTCATGTCCTTTAATTTGCGTCGGAGGCGTTCGACCTCCTGTGTCAAATCCTTGACCTTGTTGTCTTCCTGCTGGAAGCGGTTAGCAAGAGGTGTTTTCACGTGCTCCTCTTTGGCTTTATTTCGGAGGAGTTCTCGCTCGATGGTCTCGAGTGATTGTAACCGTTTCTTCATCATATTGAACTTGGACTCTAAATCTTTGCTCTTCTCTTGCTCAGCTCTCAGCTTGGCCTTTAAATCATCCCTTTCCTTCGTTGCGGTGCACATTTTCTCCTCCAGCTCCGCCTTTGATCTCAGTGCTTTCTTGCTCTCTTCAATTAGCTTCTCGGTGACTGATGTAACTTTGTCTTGTTCAGCCTGAAGCTTTCCAGTGCTGTTCTGCACCTTGTTCTCCATTTGCTTCAGCTTCTCTGCCATTGCTTTTCTTTCATCCACAAGCATGA
Organism: Kiunga ballochi; assembly: GCA_037177335.1. Lineage (NCBI taxonomy): Eukaryota > Metazoa > Chordata > Actinopteri > Atheriniformes > Pseudomugilidae > Kiunga > Kiunga ballochi. The sequence continues at coordinate 6,492,654 of JBAMIG010000026.1, forward strand.
CTGTCAGAGTCTTCAGCTTGGTCAGATCTTCCTTCAGAGTCATCTCGGTCTTTCCCAGTTGGCTCTCAGCAGCCTCCAGCTCTTTGACTCTGACTTTTAAGACCTCCAACTCACTGCTAAGAACCTTCGACACCGTCCTCTCCTTCTCCAAGTTGCTCTTGAGCGAGCTGCATTCCTGCTTGCTCTTGCTGAATGCATCTTCTAGCTTTTCTAATTCTATAATTCTGTGATTCAATTTATCCACTTCAGCTTTTAAGCACTGGCTCTGCTTGGACTCTTTCTCCAGCTTCTTGTTGAGATCCCTGCAGTGGTCCTCCATCCTGATCAACTCTTCATCCTTTCCCTCCATTTCAAGTACCCTCTTTCGTAATTCCTCAAGCTCAGACATGAGGCTGGAGTTTCCACACTCTCCACGGCTGATTTTGTCTCGCAGCTCCTGCAGCTCCTCCTCAGCTCTGCGCAGAGTCTTGTTGGTCTCCTCCAACTCGTCGAGCTGCCGACTGAGAGCCGACAGCTTCTGGCGCAGCTGCCTGTTCTGGGCATCCTCACTGGTCAATTTGGCAGTCATGGCGTCTTGTTCCTGATGATATCGACCAGTTTGGTCTTGCAGCTCAGCCTCCAGGCGAAAAACCTTTAGCTCCTCTTCCTGCAGACGAGCATTAGCTGAGCTCAGCTCTTCCTGAGCTTGTGAGGAAGTAGTGCTCAGTTCTTGGACCTTTGCTGTTTGTTGGTTCAGCTGCTCTGTGAGACGCTGCTGTTCATCCACAACCATCAACGCAAAAGACTTGAGTTTTGTGAGCTCTTCCTTTAGACTTGCTATCTTTTTGTTGTTTTCTTGCTCTTTTCGTTCTTGGAAGGCCTTTTCCTGATCAATTAACAGCTTCAACCTGTAAAAATAAGGGGAAAAAGGTGAATAAAATCATCAAGAAATGTGTTTTAGCTTCAGTTTGCATGTAGAAAGACCACAAAAATACACTTTATATTTTAACAGCATTGGCTATTAGCTGTTTTTTTTTTCATTTATTAACTTCTTTTTAACTGTGGTGGTACAATAAACCAAATGCATAAGGTTTATTTAATAACCTGTATAAGAAAGAAATCCTAACTGTCATTACCCACTTCTCTGAGTACTGACACATCGTTAACACTGTTATTTTTCCTGCATTTTTAAAGACTGCCATTTTATGTCATGGAAAATGTAATACATCATAAAAAAGCAGCATTTTATGGTTATAGTCTAAAATACCTGTCTTTTTTGTTTCCAGCTTATTTGCACATGATTTAAAAAAGGAATTATGACTAAACACTTGTAACGTAACAAATGTGTTTTTTTTCAGTGTTCATTGCGGTCCAGGGTGTGGCATGAAACTTACGATGACTGCTGTGAAATAAGTGAAGGAAATGTTACTCAACCAAATGCTGATGCCTACAAAATTATTAAGAAAGGATGTTCATGCAATGTGCATGAGAATAGATAAATATGAGGTTAGAAACAGACACAGAACAAAGACGTTTTCTATTAAAAACATGATGTAAGAACATTTTTGCTGCTAATCAGAAAATAGCCTCTGACTATAATCTAATAGAAACAACAACTTTCATCATTTCAGCTTGTTTGGTTTTATATTTCTCTTCATATAATCCTTAAGCAGGGTATCTGTGCCACTTGACATTAAATATAGTGTAGTCTGGGTCACGACGTCTGTACAAATCAGGCCAAACGCCTGCATTCCCAGGGGGAAGCAGCTGCCAGGCATTTCCACACAGATGTCCCACTGGCATAGAACAATCCCTTAATTAAGGGGTTCCTCGACTACCAGCTTTCCTCCCCCTTACTAAAACCACCACTACCCTCCATGTATTTTTTCTTTCCACCCTTCTTATTTAAAGGAATTCCCCCTGCTTTAAAACTCAATTACAGCCCCACAGAGTTTACACAGAAATCCCCACACACATACAAACTCTCAGGGATCACTAATTCCACACGCACACGGAGGTTGCGAGCCATGATGTAAGCGTGCTACAAGCGCTGGAGGGTAGCTGCCAGAGCGGACACTTTTTACTAGATCCATGTGCTGCAATTAAACAGAGCGCTCAGCAAGATGTATGATAAAGATATGTTTAATCAGGAAGAATTCATTATTCATGTGATCTGATTAGCTTTTTTTCCCCTTCTTGCTGTTTTTGGTTTAGTTTTTTATTCTTAACAGGTCAAAATGCTATCAATGAAAAAATGCTTTATAATCTTTGCATCTTTCATCTGTAAAACGTACATAGCTGCTAAAGCTTGCACAATTTTGTTTTAGTAATTATTGTCCAGTTATTTTGTTAGGCTGCAAAATCTCACATTTATATTAAAATTCTCCTACTTTTTGCATATTTTTTTAAAATTAAATTAACACTTTACATGAATTACGTGCTCGTAACAGAGCATTTCTACATTTTTTATGGCTCCCATTTCAGCATTTTAAGCTGTCATCTTTTAGCACCTCTATAAACCAAATAACTAGCCCTTCAAAAACCTAATTTCATGGTCCGTAACCATTTCATGTGCTCTGACTTCTTTGTCTTGTTGTTTTCCTTTAACTTTTAGAGGTGTTGATAAAGACCCAATAGTGTCCGTCATTGCTTTCCAATGGTAGGAACACTCGTGTTAGTTTTTTTGGTTGTCCCTTGTGTGGGTTGTGTATATAGAAACACTGAGTTGCTAAGAGAAACAGCCTGTTGTCTGTAATCACTATTTACACAATCACTTATCTCGGTCCCTGCTGTTTTTCTATTGATGTCATCGGCCAAAATAGAAAGAAAAATGTACTTTATCCACAAGCAGGGCTGGAAACTCAGCTGAGCTCTTGTTTTTCACAAACTTTTATGTCCTGAACTGGACATTAGTCTTATGAACTGCACACAGAGACAGTGATAACAATTAAATCCCCTCTGTGCAGAAAAGCACTTTAAGTTGAACTAATTCTCCTCTTTGACACGCACTCTGTGGAATATGTTAAGGGAGCAGAGCCACATCTGAGATCATTTTTGTTGTTAGATATAATTCGGAGCAGACTTTTTTTTTTGCATGTTCTATAGATGTGACAGCATGCAGAGCGGCCTACTGTGAGGAAAAGAAACGATCCGGCTGTTGACCCTTAACTAATGCAGACAACCAGTGACTCTTTTAACGAGGGGTTTTTACTTGACTGAGAAGTTTTTGGTGTGTAATGTAAGTCAGCTGAAGTGTGTGTGTGGGATCTAAATAATACAGCTGATGTTCAACGTTCTCAATCTTTTCAGCATTGTGAAAAATCAGCTCAACATCCCTGCATGTTGTAGCTTCCTGCTCTAAAAGCTGGTAGCGTTTCAAGGCTATTGCTGTCACACTGCACCTTACCACCCACTCTGCAGCTTTGTCTGGTTTCTCCCTGAAACGGATGCATGATCACCTCTGTGAATTGTTAATGTGTCATGGAAAAAATGTCTTTCAGTTTGATTTGCTGCTTGTGTGGATTCCAGTTTTTTTTCTGGCTTTATTGCTGATGTGTATTATCCTTTCTCTGGAATATAAGCTACAATAAATAAAATAAAACTAGAAAAGAAAGCATTCAGTTGGGAACAGTCACTGCAGCACACATTATAGCTCTGCTAAGGACTTCCCTCTGTTTAAGGGACTCCTGAGGCTGGAAACTCTGGCTCACCCACTGCTTAAAGTTGTGCTTCATGTTCCATAGGTCGTCCCCATAAGTGATTAGGTCATGTATGTACAGATGGATTTGTCCTGTGACTATCCCAGCTCTAAGAGGCTTGTGAATGGTGGGGCCGATGCCCCCGTATGGGAACGGGTTTGGGAGGACGTTGACTGATGCAGTGCTGTATTTAAAGTCCACGCCTGCTCAGTGATGTGCCCCCAGAGTGCAATGAAAATGTGTGAAATATGTCCTTCTGATATGTATTAACTACCTGGTAGTGGGTGAATATATAAAGGAGTGGTGTGTTACCAAAAGAAGCCTGAAATGCTGTATTTACAGAATGTAAATGCTTCCTTAACAGTGTATTTTTTAAGCACATCATTTGTCCCATCTTAAAATATGGCTGAAACATATACAATATTGTCTTTCAATTGTACTGATTTATTTACATGCAATTAAATGTATTTATTTGGAAAGGCTTAAATGTTAAACTTCCATGTTGTTAGATTTGCACACTTATAACTTATGACTTATAGCTTATAATATAAACTATCCCTTTTAAATTAAAGCCTCACAATGTATCTTTTTTACTCAATATCTGACACAATATGGTAAACAAGTAAAGTACAAAGTCTTGATTTTTATAGCTCATAAAAAAGAGCATTTCTTTCAACACAATGTGCAGCTAAAGTCTTAACTAGGAACTTTTTAAATCAATTTTACTGTTCAGAAAAGTAACAAATCACCTGATTGGCACAACTAAGAAAAATATTTAATACATATGGCATCGTGATGTTAAAAACTAAATAAGTAAAAATACATTAAACTCGCATAACAATTGTTTCTTATTGTTTTTTATATTGTGTGAAACTGTTTCTTTTTCTAGTTATTCCTTATATAAAAAGAAACTGAAAAAAAACTTGATGTAGTTTGTAACACAAGCAAAACAACCATTAACTTTAATCATTTATTAGTAAAATTTGTATGTATGTTTGATCTAAATGACACCTTCCTGACAGTAAAACAGCTGCTACTTTTCTCTTTGATCATATTTTTTTTTAATATCACATGAATCTATAAAATGTTGTCGCGTTTGACCTCAAACATTCAGATTTAATGACATAAATAAATGTTTGAAATATTTACTTCTCAAGCATTTCAAGCCGTAACCACGAGAAACGGTAAAACTCTGAGGTCTAAAAGAAATCTAAATATGTACTATACTCCACTTCACTGCGAAATAATGTTACCCTGAACACCCGTCTCTGTCCAAGCTTGTCAGAATATTTACAACTCTTTTACTCTCTGGACATTTTTTTATCCTCATTTATGAAAAAGTGTGTTTTCAATGTGCCTACCTGTGGCTTTCCCGGCTTTATTGCTGTATGCTCACTATCTTTGCCGTTCAACACCCGACCCTCAACTCTTCCTCTCACACTCTGAGTAGCTGTAATGTGGGCATTCCTGCAGTCAGACCAAACAATAAGGGATGTGCTCCCTGCCTATGGACCATTACATCATCAACATTCCCTTATATGGAGCTTTGCATTGCAGCAGCTTGCAAGAAGGGGGTGTGCTTGCTCACATGTGTCTCTGAGCTGTGCTCATGTCTGCGTGAGAAACTGTTAAAGCTGAGATGAAGAAGAGGGGAAGAATTTTTCTTTACGTATGTAATGTGTGAAATATCTGCCAGGTCTGTTACGGCTCTGGAGGCAGGGCAGTAGGTGAAGAGAGATGAGGGGTTTGAGTTACAGTATATCCTCCTGGCCTTCCTCAAATTAAGTCATTTATTGAAACAAAGAGGAAGAGAAAATAATCAGCCTGCAAAGTTAATAAAAACAGACTCGAATGAGGATTTGTAACTGAGAACAGGGGTTCTCACATTAAACATGCATGTCCTGCTCTCCCTTAAGACATCTCTTTTAATGTAGACAGTTTTACTAACAAGGCTTAGTGATTCTTTTGCTACTGTCCAGCTTGTTAGTGCCGGTTTAGGAGTTTCAGCACAACCTATATTAGGTTTTATAAAAATTCAGACATGTTGGGTAGTTCAAAGTTCAATATTTCTTAAATATAAATATATATTTAGTTGCAAAGAGTTGGTTTGATTTCCTAACATTCAGTGCAGAGTGGCAGTCTGACTTTACTAGCTAAAGAAGGGTAATTACTTAGCTAGGAGCCATTTGTGCTTGAAGTTGTTTACCGTTCCTGCAAACACACTTGCCAAGATAGATGCGTGTTACAACACGAGAGCAGCTCTACAGGTCAAGATTTAGCCGTCTGTCTACATCTCGATGATAAAAGAGACTCTTGGTGGACATTTTGGACAGAAAATAGATGGCTTGAGAGAGTTGTCAAGGAAGCAATTTATGTTAAACTGGAAAAACATCTAAGCAGAAGAGGTGGCACCACCTTTCCAGCACCTATAATAAAGCCTTGATTCTCCTCTCCAGGAGGTTTCATAAACTTTTGCACATTAGATTTTAAGACAAAAATAGTTTGAGTCATCCAGGTATGCACCACATGTCCTTTAACAATTCTCACCATGTGAATGTTTGTTTATAAGCTACAGCTACCAAACAACTTGTCAGAAATGAAGATTCTTTCAAAAAAAGTCTTCAAGAAGTGATTTAGTGGACTTTATTAAAGCTCTCACCATCTCCCTGATAACTGAGAAGCAACACCATCGTGTATCGGTTCAGATCCATTTGTCTTTTGTGTTTTCTGTGCAGAAACTGTGTGATCAGTCATGTGATTAGTAGACTGGTGTGATGGTGTATGCTCAATCTTGTTCTCTGCTTGAGCAGTTAAGTCTTTTAGTAACTTTGCAAATAAATTGTAAATGTATTGTTTGTTAATCCTCAGATTATCTTCTGAAATTTGTACCATGATTGATTGGTAAATTATTTTAAGTGTAATCCTGTGTAAGGACAGGAAAAACAACTGCCTCAGTTCATTACTTCTATGCTGTTTTTACTTGGTGTGTTTTGTTCATTTCCGCTGTTTAAAATGACTTTTTTGACCAGCTCATCCTGATTTTAATGTTACTTCCAACTTTTTATCTAGTTAAACTGATGTCATGACTTTAATTGATGCACAGGAGTTTTCACATTTATCTTAAAAGTCCCTTTGTGAAACGCACACGTGCAGAACCCCCACTGTTAATGATATTTGGTTGCAGATCCTTTGGCATTGACAGGTCTCATAGTGTTTTTATGACCCATTAGAAACCTTTGCACACAAAAGCTGGTCGTTTCTGTCACTATGAAATTCTTTTACAGCTTTGTGACAATTGCAGATTTTATATTTCCAGAGATTTTTTTCTTATTGCCTCTTGGGTTTTATCTTATTTGTTTTCCTACATTTGTGTTATTGGGTTTTTCTTTCAGGTTACCATAAAAAGTCTACAAACTTAGTGTTCTGATCCTAAAAAGCATATTTGTTGGAAAAAAAATAAAGTTAGCCCTGAAGCTCTGTAAAGCAGATGTAGCGTACTGTACGATGCTAACATGTAGCGGTCAGATAAATGCACTGAGATGGATCTGATGGCCTGGGGGACTAATAACACTTTAAAAAGGTCTTTTCATACTTGTTAAATTTCATTCACACTTATACATAAATTAACTTTTGAACAATTGTTTGTTTAAAGATTACATTTTTTTTATTATCTTCACTAATTCACTGCCTGCCAAAGACCTAAGCAATAGCTGTGAGGAAATTATTAAAAGCATTTTCTTATTGGCTAATTTTAGTCATTGTGCATAATTTAGCAATAATATTATTGTACATACTGAGGTGATAACAGGATTGTGTAAATTGTACACAGCTTGGCATGGTCAGAAAAGCAGACACCTGCTGCCATACAGGATTTTCCAGCATCTCCACAGCTCTTACCTGCCAGTATGAGTGCATTAAATTGAATGTGTCCACAAACAAAGGAATAGATTCTCATACCGCATTGTAATCATAGCTTAAGCCAGAACACATTACTTTTTATCAGAGGCACATTGTTCACAATACAAAGCTGCTTTCACTGCTTTCTTTGTCAGAGTGCTCTGACCCAACACGCATATCTTAGTATAGTTTGTGACTAAATCCATATTTAAAACAACACAGTGCGTCACCTGTTGTCATATGAGGAGCAAATTTAATGGCAATCTGTCAGGGAGGTTATTGCTAAGCTATCAGTGTTTATTGTTGTATAAAAATATGCCTTGTTTATTCAACAATAGGACTGGTGATCCTGTGTGGTGCAATATTTAAGCAAGTAGGGCAGCGGCAGCTTTTCCTTAGAGTAAAATGACGATGTATGACATCCTGTTGAATGACAAATTATTCACATGAACATAAGAATTTGTAAAACTTCTGTCAGTACAGGTTTCAGGGACTTTGTCACAGTTATAATGATTCCAGTCTCCAGGCTGAGGTCACTGTTGCAAAAATATTATGAGCCTTACCAACCAAGCTATAGGGAACACATTAGGGCGGTTGTGGCGCATGTAGTAGAGCAGGCTATTTCATAACCAGTGAGTTAGTGGTTCAAGTCCCGGCTCTGGCGTCCACATGCCGAAGTGTCCTTGAGCAAGACACT
>JBAMIG010000026.1:6501024-6543777 GCA_037177335.1 Kiunga ballochi
CGAAGTGTCCTTGAGCAAGACACTGAACCCCCAGTTGCTCCTGGTGCTGCGTCACCGGTGTGTGAATGTGTGAGCGTCTGTGTGAGCGAATGGGTGAATGTGTCAGATAGTGTTGAAGTGCTTTGAGTACACTGTGTAGAAAAGCGCTATACAAGTACAAGACCATTTACCATTAGTGAAAACAGAAAAGCAGCAGAGGATTTGGTCCAGCAACTGGACTGGATATGACACCAGCACTGTAGCCACAGATAGAACAAGAAGCATCTTTCACCACATGATTTAGTTTCTCTGAGGCTTCACAGGATGCAACTACATATCAGACTTACTGTAAGGAAACGAGGCTGATGTGCTTTAAACAGAGCTATTCAGTCTTGCACAGCAGTGCGCTCCAAGCAAAACTACATTTAGTGAGTTCTGGTGCAACAGCTGCCAGCATCACACCGTGACTCAAAGTCTGTTTAGTAATAGATGATGGCCTCGCTTGAGTCGCAGCCGAAGCCAGATTCAACTCTACTTCTAACAAACATAAGGCCCAAAATGTGACCCTTATGTAAGAAAATGGGATTAATCACCATGTTTTGAGTAATTGGAGGAGACAGTTGTTGGAGGACAATGAATGAGGTAGTGTGGAGAAAGTCTGGATAGGTATCAGATGCATGTATTGTATAAGCCAAAGGTAGCATGAACTTCAACATGCGGCCTGTTTGAACGCAATGCCTCTGGTTTTCAGCCTTCATTATGGGACATACAGCATCATTAAAGTATTGTCCTACATGTCCTACAAGACAAGTAAAAGCCGGAGGAGTCCAGATTGTAACCATGATGACTCTCATTTGCCTGTCACTCTACATGAAAATTACAACAAGCATTTAGAAATGCATTTCCTTAAAATTGGTCTTCAATCTATATAGAGCCGTATTTTAAAGCATCGCCACAAAAGGCCATGGGAATCGGGGCTTATGCGTGCACGTTTGTTTACAACAGGATTGGTTTGACTTTGAGTCTCACAGCTCAAAATTTGGCTCCAGCTCTCAACAATGATGTATTATAGTTTTATGTCATTTCCCATTTCCCTGCAACAAACAATTTGTTCTTGGAACAAACAGCTCGGTCATACGAAATTGGTTTCTATTTCTGGATCTGGACACATTCAGAGCCCTGAGTGCTTTGCACTTGAAACAGATGTTGGAGATCAAACAGAGAAGGAGGCCACATGAACATGTTTGCTGTGACAAGCCTCTGCCAAATGACAAATAGTGGGGAGATGAAGATGCATTGTGTAACCACTAAGGAATGGCTGTAGCGCTGACTATGCTCGGAAGAATGTGGAGGTTTGGGATTTTGTTTGAGAAATGTGTGCTGCTTATTGAGGCAGTTAAAGATAAATTTGCAGCTATCCGGCATTCAATGTGTTCTGTAGAACTAGATCGTGTGAAAGTTCTGGTTATTTGTCATTCATAATAATAAAGAGATGTTTTTATCGGCCATTTAAAGCAGCTTCAGATAGTCTCCTGGCTTGATATTGTGGTTGGTGTAATACTGAGTATAAAGCTCTATGTGGTATAAACCATGTGACTTAGTGCACAGCGTAGGCTACATACAGCTTATTTTTTAGCAGATTGCATCATCATAACATGAGTATGTTGCACATTTTGCTTTCAGAAAGCGTGAAAAACTACTTTTAAAAATACATTATAGTTTCATTTGGAAATTTTAAATGACGTTTTATCTTGTTTTTAAAAGCAATAGATGACGTATAAAAGATGGACATAACAATGGTGATGTCACAAATGCAGAAAAATCGTTTTCTTACACATTAACTTAGAAGTCTGTTTGGGTTTGGGCTTGGTTTTGGAGAATGGGTTAAAAGGGTAAATTTGCGGCCATCTTGAAACAGTGGTTTGTAGACTGCACTATGAAAGCCTCGGGTTCAGCAATAATGTTTTACATTGAGAAATCAGACACTTCCTCTTTAGTCTATTAACTATTTCTGCAGTTGTAGCAGACATATGAAAATAAGATGCATCATGCATATGGAAACAAGAAGTCACCTCATCATATGATTATCTGTCTGTCTGTAAAAACTGCACATTAAAGATGCCTATTTATGGGCAAGGAACTGTTAAAATATTGCATCTAAGAATGGCTCAGCTGAGACATGTTGTTAAAACTTAATCTTTTGCTCTTTGCAATGATCAAATAATTCAACTATAAGCTCCTGCTTCAGCATTCAGATTATTTTATTATTGCATCCTCTCCTCTGCAAAGCTATCTAACAGGCATCTTGGTATTTTAACACCTAACATTAAATAATCATACAACTGATATGTGCTAACAAGTACATCACAACACTGCCTCACACAAACGTTCTGAATATTCCCATACCACTTCCTTGACCCCCACTGCAGTGACTTGTTTCCACCACTGGAAGAGGTCAAACACAAACCTGGTCCACATGTCTCCTGACAACCCTCCCACTGTATATGCTACTGGATCTGTTTCTGACTCGATGATTCCTAGAACCCATTTAGACCAAAAGCTAAAGTTTAAAGTCCAAACTGCTAAATATCTGCACCCCTCTATCTGCTAAACCGCTGCTTGAAAATGGTATGAGACAGAAGTAACATGTCTAATCCCAGAAGAAATCATTGTGCAAACAAGAACCATTATCTGACCCCAACATTTCAGGTAACCTGTGATTACTGAAACTTGTAATCAAACACACAATTGTAATGGCTGATGTTGTACGAGTTACAGGATAAACACCCATTTATTTTGAATGTACATCCACCAGTACAAAAAACATTTTCCCTATAAGGACCCACATCGTCAATGTGAAGATGGTTCCAGGGTTGTGATGGTCCTCATACAAAGTACATATCTCTATATGTTAATCCGATTTGGGCCACCACTATAGCTTCTGACCAACTCTTTCATCCTGGACATCCCTGGATGACACTGCAGTTGTCCCAGAACTTCTCCTTGTCCAGCACATGGCACATTCACCTTTGTTCTCCACAACACACATCCATCCTGAGTTTTTTCTTGCTCTATAGGAGCAAACTCTGGTTCTGTTTTCCAACCCTTCTGAACATCTCCCTCCGATGTGAAAGCATTGGGTCTTGGTCTGTCCACATTTTTGCTTGCTCAGCAGTTAGCAGTGTTATGTCTGAACCCCTCCAGCATGAAAACTCTCTCCTGTGGTTCCTCTGTTTGGTTTGTTACCGGTAATGATCAACAGAGAGCATGTGCATTTCCTCAATGTGTATTTGTAAGCTCGCAAAGTCACCGCTCATCTCTGCACTCTGAGGCATCACTGAAAGGAATAAAGAGTGGTTTCTGATCTGCCACAATGGTGAACCTCTTTCCATAAATGCATTAATGAAAGTGCGGGGTCCCAAACATCACCACTTGTCCAACTGGAAATAGTCTTTTCAACGCTCTGCAACAACACAGCTCCCACTCTATATGAGTACATTGGTTAATGTAAGGCCATCTTGGATTGCTTTTATCTTCTCAATTGCTGGAAACAATCCTGTTTCATCCCTTTTGTGCAGCAAAAACATCACCTCCTCGCTCATAAACCAACACTTTGGTCTCTTCAATCTGAGACCAGCCTTTTTCAGTCCAGAGTGGAAATATGTTCCTGATCATCCTTTCCTGTGATCAGAATGTCATCCAGAAATATGGTCAGGTGGGGAATGTCTTGTAGAACTGCAAAACCTTGTAAGCACCGCCCTTTGTGTGTGTGGATCATCACAAACTCCTTGGCCTCCTCACACAGTGGAATCTGGTAATATACATGGCTTAAATTAGGCTTGGTGAACTTTGTCCCTCTGCCAAGCTAGCATTCGATTCTGGGAATGGGCTACTGTTCCAGTTTTGTCACCTAATTTACCTTCAGTTTATAATCTCCACACAGTCTAACCAAATCATCTGCTTTAAGAACTGGGATTACCAGCGGTGTCCATTTGTCTTATTTCACCAAGTCAATGATCTCCTGGACCAATAACCTCTCCAGTTCTGCCTCAACACAACTTCTCATCATATAAGGTACCGGTCTGGCTTTAAAAAGCTTGGTCAGAGCATCTTTATCTATGTGGTGGTTCATTAAACCTACCCAGATGTTATTTGAGTACTTCCTTTTTTTCTAACACATCATCTAAAGACTCTTCTCTCAACTTGTGCACTTCTGGTTACGATTTCCACTGTAAACCCAATTTTAAATCCAGCCGCGACCAATTGGGCTCGGGCCTGTTTCTGACAACACCACAGTTAATATTTTTGCCTCCTTGCTCTTGTGAACTTTTACATTGGCTGCAGCTAACACATTTTATTTGCTGTAACTTTGAGAAGTCGTCTTCTGGAAGAGAAGTGTAATCGGTCTCGTTCATTACCCAACAGCCCGAATCTGCTCCAAATTGCATCTGCTTCCCATTTAGACTCAGTCTCTGTAAGCGGTTCTGCTGGATTTTGTGTATAAAGTGAGCATTTCTTTCGTCCACTTCGTGGCGCTAAACCACTTCCTCTTCTTGACTGACATAATCGCCCCCCCTGCGATTTTTTTATTCTTAACTTTGAGTTGTGCTTCACCCTTTTTTCTCTGGCTGACCCCACTGTGTGCTTTGACCTACAAACGGTCTGAATATGGCCTGTTTTACCAAACTTATGGTTACTTTTCCTTTAAGATCTTGCCTTACCTGTGACAACCGTTCTTACTGTTCGCCTGTTTGGCAAATAATTTGTGTTGGGAAACTTTGTGAGTTAACTAACATCTAGAACTATAAGTCTTTAATATCCTTGCTTGCCGTCTCAATAGCATGCACCAGTATCAATGCTATGTAAAAGTCAGCAACAGTCACTGAATGCAGTCTTCTTCAATGTCGTACGCTAATCTGTCCCACAGCATTTCTGATAACCTGTTTCCATAATTTCAGTTCTGCGTCCTTACATAGAACCACATGGTCTATTAAAGACCCTCCTTGCTTTCGGCCCTGGGAGTTGAATTTGTGACATTTTACAATCTCACTCGATTTTGGGTTGAAATGCTCCTTTAGCAATTTCACTAGTTCATCGCAGGTTTTGTTGCCTGGTTTCCCCGGCTTATGTGGTTTCTTATTAGATTCTTTGTCTCACCGGGCTGAGCAAAATAGCTTTCCGTCAAGCAGCGTCTGTAATCTCATTTGCCTCGAAACAATAATTAAGCACTTCTGCATATTCTTTCCATGATTGGGACTAATTATCAGAATGAGTCGTGCTTCCTACAATGGGGGTTGCCATTATCTGGCTGAGGTTTTTTTTTTTAAAAGTACTCTTTACTTCTACTTCTTACTTTCCAATCTTATATAGAGACAGCGCCACCAGTGGCTGAAACATCCCATTACATACATCCCATCCAATACAAACCTGGACTTCAAATCTATAAAGGACTTCTTACACTTTTTAGTGTTGTTCTGTATTCCCTGTTAAATATAACTCACACTTTCATTTGGATACAGCTTGAGCTCCATCCATGTAATTCAGCAACTTGATTTTGCAGAACAACCAGACTGAAATTGTCATTTGGCACAGGCCATGTAAGTCAAAGGTGATGCCACTCAGATACTCAGAGCAGACAGACCACTGTAGCAGGGTTCATGCTCAAATCAGAAGCTCAACTAGGTTAGTAGCTTAATTCACAGTTTCGAGTTATTACTGATTAGTTTACAAGGTATTTTGGTTTTTTTATCGTAGGTGTAGCCCACATACCTAACTATGCTGCTAATCCCACAAATGCATTTTCTTTACAAATAATGCACCATTTGAAAGGGAAATACATAGGCTTTAAAACAATAGGTATGGTTAAATGGAGTTTTTTTTTCAAAGACTAATCATTTGGAATGAACTAATTCTGAATTAAAGTATTCTTCATGTTTACATGAATATAGTAATTTAAATTAAGGTCTACAGGAATGTTTATGTGATGCATGTATGGATACCTCAAGTAAACAAACTACTTCCTGCTTCTTTGTGTTTATGTCTAAAACTACATATTAATGACCTATTTTGGAAGTACTAGCCCAACACAAGCATACTACTTCACTTTTTTTCAGCAGCTGAGAAAGAGAAGAAAAGTAGAATATAAAAGACAGGAGGCAGAAAACTGCATGTGCGTCATCACGGTGGGAAAGGGTAATGAGCATGAACCAAACAACCAGAATGAACTTACAGTGGAATTAGGCATGACATGGTGGAGGATTAAACTAATTACGCTTTAAAATGATAATGAACCACTTTATATAGAATAAAGTTTAGCTCCAAATGATTATTTTATGTGTTTATGTGGTTATTTTCCCTCTCTTTAAAGTGGAATTACCATTTATTTGCATTGAAAGAGGAATTAAAAGTTCAATGTAAACATAGCCATTAAGATCAGATGTTTATAAAGACTGTTACATAACAGCATTTTACCAAAGAAGTTGCTTCTTGAACTTAAATCCTGAATAAAAAAGAACTACTGAAATCATGTTTTTAAAGTTTATTTAACCAATCTGCATTATTTGACTCATTCTTTGCTCCCAGTTTAATTTCAAACCCTTCCAACTATATCAAGCTTTAGTTTAAGTAAATCTTTTGAACATTTACAGTAACAGATGTCAAAGGTGCATTAAAGTTTTATGGTTGTCCTCAGGAAATATTCATGTTGAAGTTTGTATTAAAGATGATGTGCAAGTCTGCACACTGACTGGTACCTGAGATAAGGCATGAATTAATGTCCAAACCAGATTAAAATTAAAGATTTGGTGCAGACGTTTATTGTAAGCTTTTCTTTTTGTGCAGAAAAAAATGCATTTCATTTGTTTGTCCTCTGATAAACTGTTAGCATGTAGCTAAACTAGATGCTAGGAGACCTACAGTCATCGTCTGTATTATCTGCTGCATTTCGTACGAAGTGCCTCTGCAGTCATCGTGCATGAGGCCTGGTCTTGCCCTGTGCACTCAGTTCTATCTGACACACACATGCTCGTATGATACACACAGCCCAGAGGCTGATTACCTGACATGTATGCATGACATCATTGCTTTGTAATCAAATCCATATGTCTCCTCCACTCCTCCAGCTTCTCCTCTCCAAGTCTGTCTCTGGAATTTTCTTGCTCTTTTCATCCAACATTGACTTTATCTTTATGCTCTTTTTCCTGTTTGTATGTCTTTTAATCCCTGAACCATCATTTCCCCCCTGTACTGGTCTAACCGGGTTTCTTCATCTTTATCTACCTTCTGTGCTGCTTTTTTCTTCAGCCGGCGTGTTGTTTCTGATCTTAACCATAGCCTCAGCGTGAGTTCCGCTGTTAAAACAGAACATGGTTTTATTGCCAGGAGAGATCTCACGTGGATATTTTCTGGTCTTTAATGACCAAATTTAGCTTTTACAGCCGTTCTCTGGCTGAAGACCTTTTGCGCTGATGATATAATGCAGTCCAAATGACTGTAATGGCATATTAGACTTCACCTTTTGACTTCCATTTTATTGGTCTTTGTTTTAACTAACTTCTGCATTTCATCACTTTTTCCCCATTTTTTTATTGTATCTTGTTGTGTCTTTATTCTCTAACTTTGGGTGGCATACAATGAAACCTTTATTGTGCTAGCTTCAAATACATAAGTTTGTGTCTGTTTTCCCAACTGGAAAGTAATCTTGCATAATAACTTTGACCTTTAATCTTTTATTTCTTTCAATAAAAGAGGTGTCAAAATGACTATGAACACATTGAAGTTATGCCATTTTAAAACAAAACAATTCATAGTATTTTTTTTCTTTGCTCCAGATTTTTCACTTCATTTCAGTCCAATTATTTTTTTATTAGCTGTCTCATCTCTGAACACACACATGGTTTTACACAATGATAAAGAAAAACTGAGTGTTGTTGGATTAGCAGAAATGAATGTAAACTGTTTATAGAAGTATATAAATACCTTGCAGTATACTTAACTACTAAAACTAATTGTAAATAACTTTTTCCAAGTTAAGCCTCAGAGAATTTCTTTTTTCTCCTGTTTTTCTGCATTATATATATATATATATATATATATATATATATATACACATAAAATGAGTTATTTCTTACATGGACCCCTATAGTTTTAAGACAGCAAAAAAGTTTATCCAGATCCTGAAGAGTAATTTAATTCGAACCAGAAATGTCAAGAATGCGTTACTGGATCACCTTAATATCTGATCAATATGCTGGTTGTCAATTTTTACACAAGTCCTTCAGCGTATGCACTTTTTTTTAATAAATAAAGTTGAAACAACAGCCTAAATGCCAGACCAAATCATGAATAACTCTATGAACATGAACTGAAAACCCAGTTAACAGGGCCCAATAGAAGAATTCATTTTGCTTAAAACCTGAATGCCACTGCTTCGTTATGTTGCCTGGCAACCAATTCAGGTTTGAAAAGGCTAGATTGACATTTTAACATGTTACAAAGTTCGTTATGTTGCCTGGCAACCAATTTAGGTTTGGAAAGGCTAGATTGACATTTTAACATGTTAAAAAAATAGTTGATCATCCGTGTTTATTGTTTTTTCAGCAAATAATGATAGCTTATAAATGAACCTGATGACAGATTTGGCATCACATTGTCAGATATTCCTCGTTGTGCCTTTGGGCAAATTTTCAGTACTGTCATTTCATAGTGTGGAGTCATTTCTCTGTGACTCATACACCATAAAAGCATGACTCATAATTATCTGCATTGATGGTGTTCATTTCTTACAATTTTCCCATCTTCATACAATAATTAAGGATCCATCATGATCATTGGCTCGAGTCAACCCTGGCCCTCTGAATGCACCGTCTGGTTTTAGATGTCTGATAATGGTATCAAACTTGCTTCTCCTGTAACTTTGGGCACTTAGTTTCCCCAGTTCTCTTCCTTGACGCTGTCATTGGTTGTGAAAGAACAAGAAAAATAACTTTCTTCAAAGGATCTTTTCCATCTTTTTTTTGTTGTTGCCTTGCATGATCAGAACAAATAGTTCCCTGTGCCTCAGTGCACGATATGGACAACACGTCATTCCATCAACCCACCATGAGGTGTAACAAGATTATAGGCAGAACTCAGTCATACGGCTTCAGATTGAAGGGCTGCACAACCCAGAGAGGCTGTAATTTACTAACAGCAGCTATTTCATAACAAAAGATTGCAGTGAGAAAATGAAGAGATGTGTGTACAAGCGTTTGTGTGTGTGTGAACACACGACAGGGCAGCCGTGTGTCTTCTGCCTACAATTGGTACAGCTGATAATCATTACTTCAGGAACACTTTGGACTTTGATGTAAATCGCAAACACTTAAGGAGGATGTTGCTCTCATTGTTTGCACAGACGTGGTAGATTTTGAAGTCTTGGGGCCACACATCAACCACCAGCCGGTACACGGATCAGACCGGCAACATGGCACCGGTGGCTTTTACATAACGAGGCGTGCACAGGTTGTTGTATAGACTGATGGGATGTGCAGCTTGTACAAAAATATTACTTATTGTACTCTTTTGCCTTTCTTATTTTCTAAACTCGTCTTTCTTTGCAACAGGAAGCTGCAGGACTACCTCTGAAATATCTGTACCCCACTGGTTTTGGACTCAATACACATACAAAACCCATTAAGATAATTTGAGCTTCGGACCAAGAGAGACCTGTTAATAGTTGTTTTTCCATTAATCTTTACACGCAACTCTCACGCTGACAACAGCTCAACAGCAGAAAGTGTGTACTGTAATGCAGCAGGAAGATATACAGGAAGCAGGGATGTGATGTACACATGCTTGCACTAATCTGTGCAGCTGACAGGTGAGCAGGAGGAATCTGCTTCAAGATACTCTTTGATAGTTTCCTAAGGGATTAGTTTTGAGCTTAAATAGTCTGTGAAGGCATAAAAGAGCCACTCTAAAACCAGATTTTAAGGTGCTGAACCCTGAAATAATCACTGTCATTTCTCCCACCTGTGTGCATCACTGCTAATCTGTTTATTTGCCAGAGGTATGTCTGTGCTTCTGTCCCCCCCAGCTTCAAGGGAGGCTATTATTCAAAGTAATTAAAAAGTAGGAGGAAGAGTGCAATAACTACCTGGCTAATCCCTTAATGTTTGCCTTCCCAGTAGCAGGATCCAGAATCCTGTTGGGTAAAGATAACCACATTTTATAGCACTGGTATGGACTCTGCTTAAGAAGGAGGTTTTGAGCTGTTTGGTCAACCTGGAAAAATTACACCATAACCGCACCAGTTATTTATTTGTAAGTCGTTCCAGCTGAATTCAGTATACTTTTCGCTGAGTGAATATAAGCATAGCTTTCTATTTAACCGCCCCCTCAGTCTGACAGACACTCTCATAACAACTGAGGATAACAAACT
Source organism: Kiunga ballochi (assembly GCA_037177335.1). Classification (NCBI taxonomy): domain Eukaryota; kingdom Metazoa; phylum Chordata; class Actinopteri; order Atheriniformes; family Pseudomugilidae; genus Kiunga; species Kiunga ballochi. The sequence goes on from JBAMIG010000026.1 coordinate 6,511,424, forward strand.
TTGGTTGAGTATGAGCCCTACAGCAGAGAAAGCTCTTAAGTCTGCCATTATGACAGTAAAGCAAACTTCTATACTCAATCTCACACTTACAAACACACTCCAGCATCTTTAAACACAGGAAATGAGTTTCCTAATCAAAAAAATGATCCGAGACCTCTGTGAGAAACACTCCAGTTATAAGGACGTTGTCACTTTATTTCTTTACAGGCAAAAAACAAGATGACACATTTAAAGGATGTTAGGAACAATGGAAAGCTGAGGAGGTTGTAGGTTTTGACATTTTGGGCCTCGCTTTGTTTAATCTGCTGAATAACTGTGTCTCTGTAGAGCATCTGACTCCTTTTACCCATCCTGTGATTGTAATGTTTAACATGCTTGATTGAGCTGACAGTAGCTCAAATAGTTGAGTGGATTTTCTAATGACTAAAAGGTTAGTGGGTCAAATCCTGCTCACATAATTTATCTGCGGTTGTGTCTTTAGGCAGGACATTTCACCCTGCTTGCTTCTTAGTTTGGCATCTATGTATGAATGATCGGTGGTGGTTGGAGAAGCCATTGGCACAGATTGCTGTCCATATTTCCATAAGTCTGCCCCGGGGCAGCTGTGGCAACACATGTAGCCTGACATCACCATATAGAAAAGTGGAATGAAAGAAATAATGAAAACAATCAAACGCTTTGGGTGTACTCAAGATATTTTATTTTATAATTGATTGGGTCTCTTTTATAATCCAGGACAGGGATGTTTTGTCGTTTCTGAGTCTGTAACATGGAGCCATATGGTTAGGAATAAATGGATAATAAAACAGGAGGATATGCAAATCTCTCAGAATATAAAAGTTCATTAAACGCAGATTTGTGGAAAAAGGTCAAATTGTTAGTTCATCATTAAACTGACCGAGAAAAAATAAGTTTGAGTTACAAAATAATTTGGAATAAAATTTAAAAGCATCAAATTGACAGTAAAAAATACTCAAATCTGCTCGTTTGAACTTTTAAAGTTAACATTGTTATGCTCATGGTTTAAATTACTCCAGCATGGTGGCGTAGTGGCCTCACAGCATAAGGGTTGCTGTTTGAGTCTTTCTGTGTGGAGTATGCATGCTCTCTCCATGAATTAGTGGGTTCTCTCCGGGTACCCCGGCTTCTTCCCACCTACATGCATGTTGGGTTAATTGCTGTGCTCAAACTATCACTCATGTGAGTTGCTTTGGATAAAAATGTCTCCTAAATGACCGTAGAATAGAAACAGTTTCTGGTTTTGGTTTGAGCCATAAAAGATGCCACCATTAGGAAGAAGCTGAGAGGTTGTGTGCATAGTTTTGTAGAAACATAAAAACAGGAATCACTTCTGATTTTTTAAGATGTCTTACACACAGACCGATTCCCCAGTTGCTAAGTTGCCAGTTGTTTTGCTCCGTAGTGTGATGGGACAGATATTGTGTGGTTCCTCTCCTTTGTGTTGCTGCAGGACAGGAGTCCATGTAAACAGCAGAGTAAGTGAAGCCAGTATACGTCCCTGTTGATCAGACATCCACAAGCTCATTTTCTCTGTTGTCTCTACTTTATTTTCCTTTATTTTCCTTTCATCACTCCTCCTCATTTCTCCATCATCCTTTCATCCTCTGCGTCCATCTGTCCTTCGTTGTGTCTCTGTAGACGGCACACCCCTAAAACTCTCCAGATGTCCTCATTCATCATTTATTTGAGCCCTCTCATAAGACTTTGGCTCTGTTTGCTAACAAAGACCTCAGATGACACATCATTCAGGATTAATATCTAACATGTGAGGAGATTAGAGCGATTAGAACAAAGTAACGGATCAGTGTGTATTTGCTGATTATTTCTTATCTGATAACAAACCATCACCACTTTATTATGTAGTTTAATGTATATTTTGGTGAGAACAAAGCAGGGATATCTGGTTTACCACCTTTTTTTGTTTGCTTTTCTGTCTGAAAACCTGATCAAGCGTAATCTTACATTATTGTATCTTTAGTCAAGCTGTTTCAGCGCTTTTAATGGGCGGTTGCTTGATTGTGTCGCTGCTTAATTGTTTTTTCTGTGTGGAAATCGTGGTTTAATTCAGCAAAAAGCTGATCTCATGCCTGTCTCGGGAAAATACGTTTTAAATCTGAGATTCTGTTTCCTTGTAAAATAAATATTGAGCACATTAAAGTTTAGGAATAGGCTTTATCTCCATCTTAGTTTGGATGTGTAAAGAAAAAAGTGAAATGAAGTAAGTTTAGTGCAGATTTTGGTGTGTTTTGTGTGGTGAGCAACGGTCTCGCTGGTATTTTGATGCACATTTATAAAGGTAGCGTAGTTATTAGTGGGTGGAAATGGTGCAATTCCCGTTTTTTAACCAAATTTAAAGAAAACTTAATGATCGATAGAGAGAAAAGAATCACTCAATTGCAGGAGTTAACACTGAAAGTGTGTGAAACAGTCCATGTTTTTAGTTTGAGTTATGACAGAAACTTTTTTCCTACTCCAAAAGTCCATCAGTATTATCCCTTATCTTTTCCTCCTTCAGATGTTTGTTTACTGATGAAGAGTTGAGGTCGGTGGCCTTGCTATCATGTCATCTAATAAATAATCTTTAACCTCAGAGTTCTACTCAAGTCTAAAGTGACCTCTGGTTTCGGGACACATTAGCAGCCACTTCCTGTTACAACAACTTCCTTTACATGGTTCATAACATCTCTCTTCCTGTCTTTCTCTGCCTCATCTGATCCTCCCACTGTCCTCTTTGCATCTCAGTCTCGTTTGCCTCCCCCTTGTTGCTCACTTCTTTGTGTCCAGCAGGAATGTGAACGATGGCCAGCTGGGATGCAGGGTGTGACGCTGCTGCAATGGACTTTGGTGTGTTGGAGAGTGTATTAAGATGACATCACTTCCCTCACAGGTCAGGCACAGGGGGGATGAGATGCAGGCTGAGAGACAAGTTCTTTCTATTGTTCACTCACTTCCTGCTTTCGTGATATCCATTACCTGGCAGCTTGCCTCAGATAGTGTCAGATTTAAAGTGAGGAAAAGCAGACTGTTTATAATCACTGCTTTCAGTTATCATGGGATCTTGTATGTTACTACATATGTACTTTTGTTCTCCAACATAATTTTTACCCTTTAAAAGAGCTGAAATTGCATTAATATACACACTGCTGCAATTCATTGAAAATGTAATTATCACAGTATCACAGTATAATAACAGAGTTTCAGCAAATGATAATAGCAGCTAACCAGCAGCTGGCCACCAATATCCTTTCATAACTCCCAGCTCTAATCGGTATAGTTGGTGGAACAGTGGAGGTGATAACAGCACCTACGTCCTGCCAAACTAATGCTTCTGTAGGTTTTTGCCAAGATATGCATAAACTGTGAGGTCAAAACATTGTTTTTGTGTGTGTGTGCAGTTTATTCCCCCCTTGTGTGTGTGGGGTCTCTCTGGGTACACAAATTTCCTCCCACCATCCAAAGCATCATATGTTAGATTGAATGGCCACAACAAAAAACTTCATACTATAGGAGAGAATGTGAGTGTGAATGTTAATGGACCGGTGACCTTTCCAGGGTGTATCCTGCTTCAGAAGGAAATCCATAAAGTTACAACCATGTTTGATATCAGTTCATCTTCACGATGTAATTCATTTCTCAACAAAATAAAATCAAAATAACAAATTCAATTAAACAAAATGGGTATGGGAACAAGTAGTCATAACTAATGAAACAATGATTTACATAATAAACACAGTAACAACCTTAAACAGCACAACTTATCAAACTATGGGAAGAAATTAGCAAAGAGTAAAAAAAAATCCCGACATCAAATGTTTCAGCGAGACATCATTTAACTGTATCTGAAACTGATCTAAATGTTTCTGTATTAAAGTCAACATGATCGCAGTTCTTTTGCTGCACATTTTTTATCAAGCTACCCCGTTAAAACAGGTCAGATATTCACACTTGGACCATGATCTTAAGCCATGCAACCATAAAGTTTCAAACCTGTCAGCAAAGTAAGGAAGAAAACGACATGTAAGAAAGATGCAACACATTCTTTCAGTTTCAAGCCTCTTGGTTACATTGGGCTCCCTGTGGCAAAAAGCCCGTATAATGTTGATGAAGTGCACCGGCGGGATAACTGTGCATGTCGAGGGGCTGCCTGAAAGGCTTGGATCAGCAAAGTTATTAATGAACAGGCCAAATGCTGGATTTTAGCCGTCTCTACTCAGGGTGATGTCATTGTCTGGATAGACACGACGAGTCTCACCTCAGTGACTGAACACAACAGATGGCTCACATCTGGAGGAAATCCAGAGAGGCATTTTAGCACAGAGGGCTGTGAGGTTTAGCTTTGTCCACTGAGTTCCAGTGATGATGAGGATTGATGGTGATTTTATGTTCTTTTACTGCAATTAGCTCTGGCAGCAAGCCTAACCTTAAAGTTTTACAAGACTTTTAAAAAGTCCAAAAACATATGTTGGCAAAGTTACAGGAGACTTCACTGCTTTAATTGTTCTACCTTTTTTTTATATAAAACATATCTATTTCTCCCTTAAAGACCCAACCCACTAACAAGCATGGATATTTACTATCTATTCCTTTGTAACATGTCAAGATTCTTATGTGATTTTCTGCTTTCTGGTGACCATTAAGGGGCAGAAGAGAAAGATCCACAGAATTATTTAGCAAAGTTTTACCATAAAGTGATGCAAAATGACTGAGAAACTAAATGTATTATATATATCACACTGGGCTCTCATGGGTTAAAACTATATATGACATTGTAAAGATGGATTATCTGTGAAGGACTTTTAAAAATCCTTTACTATGAGACAAAATTATACAAAGACTAATTTATAATGATCATTTAAAATTGCATGTGTTGTTTTTACCAATGAGCTAAAAATATTGGTTAACTGATTAGATATTTGCCAACATATCTGAAAATTTGTCTAAAAAAAATTACTTCCAGGAGTCTTTAGGAAGTAAAAATGACGAGTTTTTATCTAAATTAAGCAGAAAGGCCTTTAAAAACTAAAATCAGTGAACACAGTTCTTTACTGAATCCTAAAATAGTTTAAATCCTACTCTTCTTATAGAATATGCTGAGCAGTGTTACCTTTTCTGAGCTTGTTTCAGATGAAATAGATGCTTTCTTTTAGTCTAATGACTCTAAATTTAATATTCTCTTTCTGAAAATGATCCACACTAAATCCTCCTGAATAAAGAGCAGAGCCACTGTTTGGATTCTTATCAGTGCTCAGATCAAAAGCCAGCATCTTTGATAGCACAAAGCTTAGTATGTACATCTGAGAAGCCACCATGGTGACGAATATATGCAGGTTTTGCAGCAACACATGCTGCCTATGATAAGCAGAGTGCTCACCTGACCCGCCTGCATCCCACACCTGTTACCCAATGCAAAATACTACAAAGGAGAGCCAGAACTGTTGAGCAGCCCATATCTTAAACAAGCAAAAAAGAGAAAATCGTTCAAATCTCTAAGTCTCCATACATCCTGCACAGTTACACAGTGTGTTCACGGTGTGAGCATGGTGGAAACAAACCACTGCTGGAATGTTTTTGGAACATTTTGTTTGCCTTCATAGAAAATAAAAGCACATTTTAAGGGTCAGTAAAGTGTTTCATTATTAGTCCTTTTAATATGCTGTGTTTGTGCTGGATTCTGCTCAATTTTTGATTATTTCCAGATGACGGTGCTCATTTGAGCTAAACAATAAATTAAATCCATGATAAATTCAATATTTATTCATGCTTAACCAATGTTTCATAGTGTGTACTTATTATAAAATATCCCCCTGTAGCTTACTGCATTTTAATGTTGCTTAAAAAAACATTAAATATATTTCTGTTGCATTATTCAATTAAAATGTGTTAGAAATGTCTTAAAAATGTGTCTGACCTCATCTCAAACTAATGTTTTGCCTATAGTTTTCACTGCATCATATTTGTTTGAGAATATGGCAGTAGTGGCCACAGAGCAGGTACATTTGAGACTAATCAGTTTGCTCCTACCAAACAAGAAAAGAAAGCGGGTATCATTAAAAGTGCAACATTGCAGAATAAATTGAGCCCAGCCGCTGTGTCCAGAAACTGATCGAGGCTTAATGAAGGAAAAAGAACGACTTCTAAATCTGATTTTTTTTTTTCTCTTTCCCTCCAGGTTATTTAGGGCTGGGTTGGCCGTCACATACAGCTTTTTGCAATGTGAGCTCATAATTTTCTTTGTTTAGGGGGAAAAAAAAGTGCGCCTTAGGAATGAGCTAATGCTATACTTACATTAAATTAGAGAGAATCGGGCACTGCATTTATTCACTGTTTGCTTTTTGTCCAAACCGCAGATACCACACCTCCTCCGGCATGTTTAAATTCTGTAACAACCCTTCTTAAATAGTTGGATGCGCTTCAAGAGATGATTTACTTTTGCTCTGAAGCACTTTACTGCTTATAGATTCAAATGAAAACAAAATATGAGGGGAGTAAGAGTTGGGTATTTATTAAGCTAAGTAGAGAAACCAGAACAATTAAAGCATAAAGCATTTTATGTCACTGTCAGCTCTTTGCAGGAGTAAGAGTCAGCCATACTTGTCCTCTTGCTGATATGGATACTTCCTCTTCTACTACACTAAACCATCACAGGCTCCTGAAACTGGATAGACCCTGTAAGCCGTTTTTCCACTTTTTAGTCATACTCCCAGCCTTCCTGCACACCCCCACCTCCGCTGCCAGTAGGATTTTCTCCGTGTCAAGCTCAGAAACATTTGTCTTGAGATATCCGCCTGTGGACTTTGACAAAAGACAGATTTCATTGCTCTGACTGGTTCCGGTGATGCACACACCCCATCTTACATCCTGGTGCAGGCATCTTTATCCCACAGTGTCACATTGGCATTGCACAGTATAGTGGCAGTGTATCGCTCACTCATGAATTATTATGCTTGTTGCATCAGTGTAATCAAACGAGAGCTGATCCCATATTTTCCTTTTAAATTAATATTTAGAGTAAAATCACATTAACTTGGAGCTTTTTTAGTATCTATATAGGCTTGTAAGGGAGTGTTTAAAAAACTCTTGAGCACATCACACACATTCATGTCTTATTAATTCACTTGAAATATGTGAGAAACAAACCCTCCTATTGAGGAGAAAAAGGTGGGGTCAGAAAAAATAATGTTTATCCTGGTATTTCAGCCCGCTGTCAGCTATCCTCCAGTCTCATAACCTACAGGAAAAAGTTCTCATCAATCATCTCCAGCACCTTGCATCAGATCTGCGTGGAGGGAATTTAAAACCCACTGGCGGCTCTTATTTCTTGGTTTCTGGGGTTTCATGTCAAAGCCCAGGATGAACTGGGAGAGGGTGGTCCCTCTGACAGCTCGCTATTGTTTCTCGCCAAAGAGCCAATCCCCAAAGCTTTAAATTTTAGGTTTCCACATCACAGCTTGACAACTGACCACCTTCGCCTTGACAGGTCCTTGCCCGAGTCAACAGGCTTGAGAATTTTTCTGTCCATGTATTAACCAAAAACATAGATGTCTCTATGCTACAGTGGATGCCTGCCATCTTCAAATACCCATAAAAACTGCTGAACACAACAAAGTCAAGCTCTTCTTCCTCACAATAAACTTCATTATAAACTTTGTGAACATAAGGTAAATACATTGAGCCATCCTAGCTGGATTACCAGTTGTACCCTGTGGAGCAGATGCTTCTTATATGACTCCCATAAAGTTCAGCGAGTGGTGTAATGCAAGTTTGTTTGGTGCAGCAGCCTTTTCTTAGCTCTGATTATGCAAGTTTTGTAAGAAAATGTGATGCAGCCTGACAGGACGGTATTATATCCTGCTATGTTTATCCAGTCTATCATCAAAATGAGTTGCATCAGAATAAATGCACTGATTCTATTTAAACAAACTCTTAAATATTTAGAGTACAGCATAATGTAGTAAACACAAATGAACATCGAAAGAGGGTTGTAGCACTAAAGAGAACCATGTGAATCGGTCTCCTCTGATTGAGGAGTTTACAGGCTTTTCATGTCAGAGCAGCTCAAACACAGGGGTACTTTTACACCCGGTTGAGAAGATTATCCTTTTTTTTAACATACAAGCACTGCTTTCTATCTGATCTATTTTATCTAATGTATTTTCTTCTATTCTACTCTTCATTTAAAAGTTTTGATTGCAGCCTTAGAGACTAGTGTTTTAAGCACTTTGGTGTATAGATGATATATACATATATATATATATATATATATATACATACATGAGTTTTATGTAAATGTAGGACTCCATATTAACACCACTACTGACCTTAAACATAAATGTCCATGTTTACTTTCATTAACATACAAGAATAAAAGATCATTGGCACAGAAAGTACTTTTATTTTGGTGCAGATCCCAAACACTAAAGGAGTTCCACTCTTCCACTATGAATTCCTCTCTTATAGTTTGTATAACTTATACAAAGGATAAAAGACATTGCAAGAATTGGCTTTAAACTCCTCCAAGGGTTTTTTTAACTGATATTTGGCCTAACCTGAAGCCTGACATCTCCCCCATCTCACATTTTGACCCAGATTTTATGTCTCTTTGTTGGATAATCAGAAAGTTTACTTAAACTGCAAAGCATGAGCTAACATGCAGCCAGGGATTCCTCTGCAACACAGACGTAAGATGAAGTTTTATCTCGCCCTCCAGAAGAAATTATGTATATTTCCTAAGAAATTCCCCCTGTTCTCAGGGTTTTTTAACAAGGCGTTAAGTTGAGGTGAAGCTCATTTAAACAACTTCAACATCTTGTTGGTTTAATGAACAAAAGGAAAACTGGCCGGCTCAACTCATAAACTGGCTCTCACAAGTAGATTTTTTATAGCAGTTTTTGTTATTGCACAGCAACTAAATTGGATGTTTTAGTCCTTTATCATCTTTAGAATAGCAGGACTTAATCACTTGTACAATTTAGAGAAACAGATTTGTGTTATTTTTTGTTTAATCAATGTTATAATCCCCATAAGTCTCCAGCTACACGTGAGTTTTACCTCAGCAAAATGTTTATTTCATATTAGGTGAACCGCATGAAATATTTGTTCATGTTTAACATTTTTAACCTAATTTCAAAGCTAAATCTCACAGCAGTGGCATGAGAACATAATTTAAAGCTAAATGAAAGGAGAAAGCCCAATAATTTGGTGGCATCAGCAGCACCAATACCACTAATCTGAAAAATCCTCTTTGCATCCATCATCCCAGCCAATTCAGTCCACTTAGAATAAAAACTACACCTTCACATTAAGTCCAAACTTTACACAACATGATTAAACGTGAACATATCAGTATCTGATGGTGCATTGATGAATAGTTCAGCATGTAAAGCAAGAAACATTAAATGTTATAAAAGTTTATTATCCTCAAAAACTAATCTCAGAAAAAAAGGAAATTTTACATATTTCAACAAAATTAAGGGTTTTATTCTCCAGGATTTTCAATAATCAGACATTTTATCATTTATTTACAACCCATCAAAGGAAAACATGATCATTCTTGTTGATTTTCAAGCTGCTGTTGCCTCTAAAATGTTTATTTTTCTTTAGCTAGATGTTTTTTGTTAAATAATGATTACATTTTGGATGTTGTGACACAAAGTTGAACATATAATCACAAAAGTCCTGCTTAAAACACATGAAAAAAGGCCACATTTTTACAGCTTAACTCCCATCAACCTATTACCTTACAGAAGAGATTTAATAATACAATTAAAATCCAGTTTTATCTTTGTAAATCTGTGTATTTTAATATATTAGCTACCTCTGCAACACAACATTGGCAATGCTAAAAGAAAAACAACTTAACTGTGTCAGTGCTGATTTATTTCCTCTATTAACAGTTCATCATGACCACATCCAGATAGCCCTTTCACCACAATGAGACGTTTCAGTTCACAGACGCAAGCAGGCTCTTTCCTCCCTCTATATTTCACTCACTATCTCGACTCTGGCTTGGCTGGGAGAGCAGGCTCTGACCTATTGTTCAGGCACTGCGACTGCCAGCTATCAGGACATAATGTTTCATGCCATCGCTTCCTTCCAGCCTGATGGGACAGGAGGGAAAAAATGGCTTTCCTCTGCCATGTTTTGCCAAATTATAACTCAAAGTGTTGTCTGCTAGAAACAAGCATGCGAGGAAGGTATATCAGAGTTGTCACTTAGGGGTAACGGCACTGTTAAAGTCAACGGGTACATTTTTCTGAGTTACTTGTTGCAGTTCAGATTCGCCTTCATTTGTCTTCATTGTTGGCAGAGGCCATGCACGGTTCATAGCAAGCGCTAAGTCTACATTAGCTGGGTTTTTTCCCCCTCTCTCTCCTTGACCCCCCTTTCTCCACCCTTGGTGCTATTTCCCTTCACAAATAGAAGATTAGCTCATGCATCACTCCTGCAGATTCCCACTCACTATGATCATTCATCAAGCTCTGTTCAGTTTGATTACACTGTTTCTGCTCTGTTTTAATCCCGTCACATATTAAACATAACATTTCTCTGTTTGTTTCTTTCCAACCCAGTGAGCTCTGGAAAGGCTTCAGTAACTCTAACTTAAGTTAAAACCATTAGAAAGCACAATATAGTCTATTTTTTTGTGTTATGCTATGTTTCATGAATGCATAGCCACTTAGCTCTCTTTGTTTAGCGTTAAGTTTAAACCCTGAGGGATTTGTTCTCAAGTTTTATCCCATTGAAGGAAAAATGCAACCAGGACTCCCATTAATAGACTGAAAGAGCTATTTCTTGCAGAAAGTAAGTTTGAGGATAAGGAAAACTCCATTTATTCTTATTTTTGTAGACGTTTATCGCCATAACTGCTTTATAATTTAAATAAATTTAGATAATTAGTGTCTTTAACCAGTCACCATGGAGTTTAGCTGTCTTATCTGTGCTGCAAAAGAAAATCTGAAAGCTATTTTAGGGTTGATTCCTCTTAAGATGTCTAAAAAAAGGTTGGAAACATATAAGCATTAAGTCTGGAGGCTTTGTGGTTTGTGAAGTCTGATCGCTGCATTCTGTCGGGGGAGATGTAATCACATTACTCCATACAGTGACGAGATGCTGGCTGTAATTACCTCCCAGCTCACAGCTGTAGTGAAGTAACAGCTTGACAGTCATACAAACACAATTTATGGTCGGAGTGCACAGATGATGCATCTTTTCTTTTCAACATCTCTGCCCTGCACATCTGCACAACATGTAGGTGAATTCTTTCCTCTCTTTTCAATAATCTATATCATCTGCAGCAAATGCAAACGTTGATTATGAGCTCAGCGTTACCTTTTTGTCAAAGAACTTTTTATTTGCAATATTATTGCCAAAATCTTCTAATAAAATTCCCTTTTAAATTGGAGAAATAATTGTTCCAGTAAGTTACTCCTTCATGAGTATTAGTGACTTTAATTTAAGCTAAAGTTTGTTTATGTATGTTTCCTTCAATGTAAGAGTGATGAAAAGTCAGTGAAGTCAATAAATAAAGCGAAATGTGGCCTCATTAAATCTAAATTACCATTTCTTTCATAACACCATATCATAACCACATTAGCCTATTTTCATATGCTTCTTTTTAGCGACTGGTCATGTTCGGTCAGAACATGTAGCTTTTATTGTGTAGATTCAGTGAAAACTTTACTGTCACACATCACAGCATCTAAACAACCCAGTGAACTTATCTATACACTGAGTTTCTATGAGTCGCACCAATGTTAACGCTTTTATTCCTTATTTAAAACCTTTTCACTTGTTTGTTTTCAGGTAACAGTTTAGTGAGGGTCAGGCAAAATATATCCAGTTTATGCAGCTCAATGTTGCATGTAGTGTGAATCAATTGATCCCTGACTTCGTCCCAGTAACAATGATGATGCCAGCACTTCCTGGGCCAGTTCACCATCTTATAGTGCCAATCAAATGACTTATAGAGTTCTACATCAGCTGAAGCAAACTCAAAAGTTAAAAAAACTTGATTTTTTTTTTGTCTTGTGTCAAATGCTGACATATAGCTTGTTGATGTGGCATGAAAGGAACTCTACTAACGCATTAGCAAATATAGGTCACTTCCTGTTGAATGGATAGAAATATAGCACTGAAAGAACTTTGGAAGAGTTTATGAAAAGTTGGATTAAAACCATTAATCTCTTCTTTTATGTAGGTGTTTGGCACCAACATCAATTCTTCATTTTTCCCTCAATGCAACTTTTGTGCTTGTCCTAAGTAGCAGATGTTGATGCCATTACATCACCATTTTGCAACAGAAGGCAAAGCACAACAACATTTTTATCATTTTTTGTAGGAAACTGAGTTTCACAATCCTCTTCTTTTAATTCCTGACATCGGGAAAAGAAACAAGTTTATCTAACATTAGTTACACCTTATTAGCTCCTGATAATAGTGTCAACCCAAGACTCAAGCGTTACTGGTTTCTAAGGCAAATGGCTCAACAGTATGATGGAACATGATATATTTGAGCTTTTCAGCTTAAAGCCAAACCACAAGAAAGTTTTGGCAACCAAAAGAAATGCAATTTATGCTGAATTCATCACTCAGTTGCACATCTGTTGGCTGCACAAGCAGACATTCCCTCAAAATGTTGAGTCATTCGATCAGGAAGCAGCATTGTAGTGGCACATTTGGAGAAAAGACACAGTTTGTTTTGAAACTCTGGTTTTCTAACTGAATGCAGGCCGTGTGTGTGCGTGTGTGTGTTTTAGGGTGTTGCTGAATTTGTCGTAGCTGTGCGATTGTTGACCTCGACACGGGGCTACACAGGTGAGGCTTTAAAGTCTGCAAATGTCTGAATAACGTCACACATGTAGAGCAACAATTTTCCTTCCCATAAAAGGAAATGCTCAACATGGCCTGTTGCAGGATTCACTGTGGAGATGTAGGATTCACAGACTTACCAGTTAGTTTCTGATTTCTGAAATCTCTGATCTCAAGCTCTCATCCATCATATTAAAGGTCGAACGAGTTTCGGACAAGACTGTTCAAAATGTTCTGTGCTGAGGGATTGAAACATTGTGGGAGGAACACAGGTGTACTGCTTCTTAGAGTCTGGAAAGATGTAACAGGCTTTGCTTTGAGCTGAGCCATCACATATCAGCTAATGAATAAGGCTGATTTCGCCTCAATGCTATAAACAGTGAGAGAACTGTTAAAATCATAAAGATACACAGATGCAAAAAAAAGCCAAATCTGCATTTGGTGTGTAGGCTGTGTGTGTGTGTATTGTGCTGCAGCTGTTTGACAACTTCCTTAAACATGCTTTTATTTGTACAAAAATCATGCTTTCATTTTGTCCTCCAAAGGTCACAACCTGCCTCTGAGGTGAACTTGAAGAGACACGAACAGCAGTCATTAATATCCAAAAATCCCACCTCATAAAATATCAAAAACCTTGTTTCAAAGAGCAGGGCAGGTCCGGATAATAAGCGTCTCTGCGATGATGATGACGGCATTGCTGAGGAATGTTCTCAATCTAATCCACATGGCTGATGTCATCATGGCAGCAGTAAAGTCAACCAGATGGCATGAACATATACTGCATGCCATGTGCACTGTTGAGAGTTGGAGGAAGGTTGTGTGTCAGATGTTTGCAGCTACTGTTCTTCTATTAAAATCTGAGTAGTTTCAATAATAAGTTATTTTGACAGTAAGTTACTTTAAGACACTTTAATTTATTTGATACATGTGAGTTTTGATTTAGTGTAGAGTTTATTCCCCTTAAATCTGGTTACACCAATATTAATCAATATAACTGTGATTATATAACTAAGGCTTGAATGCAAAAATAATATCCATGGCCACATGAGGGTTTTAATGCAGAATAAAAGTTAAATCTGCTTTAAAGACCATGACCATGTAAACATGTCATTTTGAATGAAAATGACTATTTGGTATTTAATTCCAATTAAAACTTAATTCCAAGTTAATCAATGTGTGCCTTATCTTCTTCCGTCACGATGACGCACAAATAGGCAGTCTTCTGCCTCTCATCTCAGGTACTCTATGTTCCTTCTGCTCCTCAGCTGCTTAAAAAATGAAGGAACATGCTGGTATTGAGCTGGTATTTCAAAGATATAATCAAAATGGAAGCAGAATATGGGTACTTACTATGTTGTTTTACATGTTGTGGATGAAAAGACAAGAAGCAGGAAGTGGTTTATTTATTTCCAGTATATGTAAGTGCGTCACTTCCATCCTCCATCCAATAAAAACCCTTTCTACTCCCAGATATCAAGAACAACAAAGAGAAAGTAAACGTCAATTCAGAATGAGTATTTTCATGTAAAGTTGAAGATACTTTTATTCTTTATAATTATTTAATTGGAAGTATAATTTCTAAATTAAGTATAAGTACGTTGGAGGTTTATGCACCGGGGCAAAGCATGCAGGGTGAAGTTATCAATTAAAAGAGGAATTCTTTGTCTGTAGATGTAAGGAGAAAAAAATCACTCAACATAGTAGCTAAACATTGTTCAAGGTCTAAATATTTGTTCAGATCATGAACTTAGAAGAACCAATATTATCAGATTTTACTTTTTCAATAGACTTTAAGTTCTTATAAGAATGCTAAGTACTATACATAAATACTGGATTATGCAACAATAGTTTGACTTTTTGGAGCTGTGGTTGCCAGTTTAAGCTCTGGCACCAGGTGCTGCACGCTCACCTGCTCTTGCACAAAACATAAAATAAAAAGAACATGATTAATAAACAGTAGCGTGCAAACCTTTGGACTTTTTATCTCTTTTATACTATCAGGGTAAAATTATCCCAGACCTGTTTGCTTAGTAACCACATGGTTGCCATGTATTTTATACTGATATTATGTCACAGGATGTCCAGGTTTCCATATTTTGCAAAGGGTACATAATGACAAGATGGCTTATTACTGTGAGCCTCTTTGTGTACATCCTAATATCTCGCAATAAACAGGAAACCAGAGGGTACACATGTTCATAAATTCACTCCTGGCCTTGTCTAAAAGAACAAAGGCAAGCAGAAGGCCTGTCGAGGCCTTGCTTTTTGCTTTGTGTGTGTGTATCTGTGAGCTGAAGTCATGTTTAAAGTAACATCTGTTGATGGTTAGGATGCCGCTCTCACTCTCACACCCCTGCTGCTACAGCAGTATATCCAGTGTGCAATGAGGTCATCGTTTGTGCACTGTTGCTCTGCTGATAATCGGAGAGGAACCAGGTTCATCCCCAAACCCCGCCTTGCATGGATTTACAGGCTTTTTAAGGATTTCTTGGAGGTCGGGTACAAGCTTAATGCAGGAGAGGAATCAAAACGAAAGAACCGATGATTCTGTTAAACACCACAAGTGTGTGTATTTAATGTAAGAGAGAGAGGAAAAGAAAGGTGTCTCCGTTTTCAAACTCTGCTCCTCGTTACGGCTAGATGTGACTACAACTTGTTCTTTTCCAAGGCTCAGTAAAAATAAATGATTGCAAGTATGTTAACAGGAGTGAAATTAAAGCCTTGGGCAACCTGCTGTCTTTCATCTGAACATGTTGAGTCATGGCAGCCACTTTCAAAACAAAGAACAGTTTCAGCTTTCCTGAATAAGTGATAAGTGGATTTTCCTTGTACCAGTCAAGGCTTTTTGAGTTTTTCTTCAGGTTTTTTTTCCCAGGTTTTCAGGCCACTTGCAATAATGTTTTGGAAGGAGTAACCGAGTTGAACAGAAGCTGCTGAACAATCACTGTGTTTAGTGTTTAAGTGAAAGTCTACAAGTTGTTTACTCAAGCTCCTCAGGGGTTTTCGCTTTCTTTCTGCCTCAGAGTGCCTCGATGACAGCTCTACCTTTACACATGTAGAGGTTCACTGGATTGTTAGTTTGCAGAAACCTTTATTATCCCAGCTTCTTGTTTTAACTTTCCAATAATCATCACTGGATGTTTTAGAATATCTGATTCATTTCAACATTGCTACAGTCTCATCATGCAGGAAATAGCTTGTATTAGCCACAATAACATTGTGTACTAAGAAGTGATGGTTGAGATCACAGAAACAATCAATTTTAGTCCACAACTAATACTTTAGGTTACAACTGTATATGTTGGATTAGCATGAAAAGATTAATGACCCTCGTGTCTTTACAGTTCATGAGAAATTAAGCCAGCAGAAACCAGTTATGTCAGGGAGTTTAATGGTAAAAACTGTAATTTATGGGAGAGTGACCCTAAAAAAGCCACAGAGATCTGAGAGGACCCTCATTTCCTCCAGAGTGACTCTTCAATGCCAATAAAGAAGTGTAAGCTCATTAATGTTTACATGTTTGCATTGTATATATTATATATAACTGTACATTGTATATACATATACATTGGATATATTCAGCTACAGAAAGTCTAAAACTTTAACGCAGCATAAGCATCTAGTTGCTACATTACTCATTAAGAAATGAACTCTATAGCTGACTTAAATAATAAACTTATATATGTGGATAGTTTCAACTTCACGGTTATCCCTCCTGCCCTGAGGGCCAAAGAGGATTAAAGCAGCATTACATAAGCTTCTACCCTAAAACTGTGCTTCTGACATTCATTATGCATATTCCTGAAGCCATTGCTGGATGCTCCAGGGCACAGAAAGTGCCCTCAGACCACAATGAGAAACCACAACTCACAACTAAGTGTTCTCGCCTCAAGCATTACACTACAGTTATTGCTTCACCGTGTCACTGGACCCACAGGCCACTTCAAATGCATACCATGGCTGATTAAGCAAAGACATGCAAGCCAACATCACCAAGGAAAGTGAGGAAAAGAAAGAGAAAGTGATAGCAATAAAGGAGATATGAAAAGAGTCAACATCAGACTGACTTTTACTGGCTGGAGAGAGTTCAGAGATGAGAGAGGATGCAGAATTAGCCTCCGTTAGTAGTCACCAGGGTTCAATGGTGTGGTTTTAATGGATTTCTTTCAAGTTTAAACTTTGTCTGAACAGCTTTGTAAACATACGACTGGACCACGTCGACATTTTCTAAAACCTTTGAATTTGAGCATATGGAGTGACTGATTCTTCTCACAGCCATTAGGTTAGCTTTTTATTTCTTTTTTTCCTTTTTTTTTGTTTTGGTCCGCTTTCAGTTGTAGAAATGTCTCCGGTTTTCTCACACAATAATTCGCTCTTGCCTGGACATGACACTATTTATCATGGCAGCCTGTCTCACCGACATGCTCAGTGACACAGCACAGATCGTCGTCGCATGCAGTCCAACTCAAACACTGACTGAGCTTAAATGCAGCGACGGGATTGCTCCAAATAGATCACGGACCGTCGTTCAGCTCCGTTTCCGTTGTGAAATAAATCGCTGAGGGGGCATTTGTGTGTCTTGCGAGGGTTTCGGATGTTCACACACACCCTGTGCATTTGCGCATGTGTGTGTATAATGATATGTGATATTGCTGAGGAAGCAGTAAACAGACTTGCACTCAGTAACGGCTTTCTGTGTGACATTTACTGGAGAAATAAGTCAGGCATGTGTCGACTTCCAGTCGCCTCAGTGACTGGCAACATTAAACAGCTCCTCTTAATAATTCATCCCAGGTTCATCTCACATTACAGCATTTTATGGATCATAGCTTCACTGTTGGACGCGTTAAAATCCTACAACAAACTTTTAAAGTCATTCAAAGTGGCTGTAATGCTGAGTAAAATAGTGTAAATACCTAATGTTGTATACAAGCTGGTGCTTCAGTAAAAATCAGTGTATAGCTAATGATACACCCTGAAAGGAGAATAAAACCTCACACTAAACTGTCTGGTAATCCATTCAATAACTTTCATGATGTTTTACTAAAAGCAACAAAAATGGCTTTTTAGGATTTAAATAAAGTAAGAATATCATCAACGTTTAGTTGCATTTAGATGCTATAAATATCAGATTGCATCCCATCCCACCTACCGGAGGCAGGAATTTAGGCTGAAATAAATATTAAAGTTCTAACATTGACTAACTTTGTAACACAATAAGCTTCAAGCAAATACAGGATGGAAGACTGAGGAAGTTCTGCATCCATGCTGCTCAAACATGCTTTTATTATCTCACAGTTCAGAGAAAAAACTCATATCTCAATCCACAGAATCCGCTATTTTATCTTCAAGTGTTCCCGTTTTGAGCTGCTGTGTCGATGCTTTTCTGTCACAAAAGCGCCGGCTTCGGTTTTCTTGTGACATAAGTGACTCACAACGCTGCATTAAAAAGCTGTAAAATGTCAAACCTGGTTGTGGAAAAACATCAGATAATCCAGATTCCCTCATCTACAGAAACATCTCTTGGTTTGCTGTGAACTTGGGCCAAGATTTTTAATAAGAGGTGATAATAACATTGAAGTTGCCATGGAAACAGTAACGAAAATTTAAATGGGGAGTTTACCTGACCTTAATTTTACATGTTTTTTTGGCCCTTGGCAGTATTGGCTGACTGGCATTGGATGAATAATTTGAGGCACTATTGATTGTATTACATTGCCTCTTAGCAAGGCACTTAATCTAAAAAGATTATTGAAAGGCTTCTATCTTTAACCTCAACAGCATAGCAAAAGGCTATACTATAATAACCATATTGCCACATAATAAATTACTAAAAAAATGCTGATGTTTGCTTATTAAGGACATTTTTATACCAGGGGACACATTTAGATATAACGGATGCTACTGAAATTTAATAAGTATTCTGTAATTTTGGCTCCTATTTTACAAAACGTTTACTAACTAAATACGTATTTTTAGTTGCATTAGTGCACACATCAACTTGAATGGCAGGATAATGAGATATCATTCATTCTTATCTCATCACAAACAGCCACTGCTGATAGGGCTGCAAATAAAATGACCAAATTCGCAGAAAAACAAGGGGAAACACATCAAACTGCAACCCATAACCTCACCAGATATGAAATGAGATTTTCTGCATTTGCCGCTGGAGTCTGATGTCTCCAAGGAATCAAACGTATAAGGTACACAATTGGAAAAGCTGCAGCTAATCTGGCACTCTGGCAGACACTGTGCTCATTTTCAAACTGACCTCTCTCGCTCCTGCTCCAGCAGGTTGGTGAACTCATCACTCTTCTTCATGAACTCTCCGTGGTTCCTCTTCTCATCCTCCAGCTTGTACAGAGCCTGTTTGTGTGCTTGCTCCACCATCAGCAGCTGCTCCAGCATCCGCCGATGGGTCTCCCTCTGCTTTTCCACTAACTTATCCAGCTACATGAGCACAACATAAAAAAAGATCCCTCATGTTTGAACCAAATTGTGTTGTTATGGGATGTCATACTGTGACTGAAAGTTGGCATTACCTCTGCCATGGGTTTCTCATAGATGTCTTCCTGGAAGACGTCAGCCTTGCCCTGGATGGCGTCTCTCTGCAGGGCCTGCAGGACTTTCGGTGGTGTGACGAAACCATATTTGGCCTCTAGCAGAGCCAAGTCAATTTTGTCTGCCTTCAGCACCGTTATCACCTCGTCTCTAGCCTGCAGTTGGACAAGAAAGCGAGTTTGGTCAGATGCAGTTTAGTAATACAGGAATAATTTATTGAAAACGTACTTCATGCAGGAGAAGAAGAAAAGTTCAAGCTTCAGAGAGTTTGTAAGTTAAAGTTTGGTTAAGTTATCTGTTACATTTAAGCTTGAATATTCCTGGATCTGGTGCTGTTAGTGGACAGGAAGTAGGCTTCCTCTGCCCACTGAATCAGTGTGTCTGACAAATGTCCAGTTGGGGTCATTTCCATGTCTGGCTGTCGGCTACTATAAATACTTCCAGAGTTTAATCCAAGTTGGCACAGACATCTTTACAGTTTAGGGTACCTGTAGCTCTCCTTCCAGCAAGCTGAGCAGAAAGACCAGATCATCTCGGGAAAGGTCCCTGCCCTTCTCCCTTCGACCGCCTTTTGCAGAACTGTTGCCACCGGCACTCCCACTTCCACCAGTACTGGAGCTGTTTTTCGCTGTCTTGTGGTTCCGGCGAATAGTGCCCGTGTCGTCCGGAGGCTCTCTGTGCCGGCTACGACGCTCTGCCCTTCCTGAGGGTTCCTCTCGCTCTGTAGATCGCTTGCGTGTCTCCACCTGAGCCAGCTTGGCCTTGGCTACATCCTCCAGACTGTTGCTGCGGGACCGCATGTTTCTCTCCCTGTATCTGGTTAGAAAACAGAAGTGTTTGTTTATACTCGCCATACAGATGCACACATTGCTTTACTTGTGTTCTCTTGTGCACTATTTATCTCAGCGTCAAGTCAAGATGGACCCAAATGAGAGCTCATCTGTTTACTCCATTATCAGTCTTTATTATGTTGGGGCAGCCACTATGTTTAGTTTAGTTACATCACATTTTAACACTTGTTCTTGTTTGAAAAGTTTTTATGCGTTTTTGTGAACAAGTATTTCAGTTTTCCATGGTTTTGATGTTTGTGCTGCAAGTGTTTCAGATGAATGGGAATAAGAGCTTTTGCTTAAAGGCTTTGCTTTAAATATTTCCTTTTAACATGTAAGTCGTTATTTGTCAGCAAGTAGAACCGCAATGCTTTGGTCTGAATTCCTGCTTATTCTCGCTCAACACACACCTTATACGCCTGCTCTGAGGTGCATCTTCAGAGCGATTCGTTTTGGTGCGGTCTCTGTAAATATAAATGAGGCATGATAAGCCCCGCCTCCTTCAGCACACAGGAAGTACAACTTTTCCCTGTTCCACCATGTTTGTTGCTCGATAGCAGCGATACGCTGATCTCCCTGCAGAGAAATATTTTTTTGGTAAGTTTACTGTAAATGTCAACGCATCAGATTCATGAATTTGATTATCACCACAACCTTATGTGGCGACCCACAGCAAATACTGCGCCGTAATAGACAAAGAAACATAATAGAAAATAGAGACAATTAAACAGACTGAAAAATATGGCCAAAAAGAATATAAAGAAATATGTGCAGCATCAGGAAGGAATGAATTTACATTTTCTGCATTCATAAACACTTAGAAGTGCTCAAAAATGTGTATTTAAGGGGTTAAAATAGTGGATTTAGCTTCAAGTGCCTCTTGTTATAGAAGCAATTATAAGCTTTTGCACAGATCATGTGATTTTTGGTTCCAAATTTGTTTGTATAAATTCAATCAATTCTTATTTCTTCCACCAAAGATTTCCTAGGTCTAAAGCAGTTTATTCTTATAATCTTGTAGTAGTGAAATAAAAATAGAATATTCTTGCTTAATCATTTTTATCTGTAATGATTTGACAAATTAGCTACTTGTCCACATGTTCAGTGTTGAGATGCAAAATGTCCCACTCTTATTATCATAAACAAAGGAATGCCACACTAAAACCAAAAGAATCTACTTGTGACTTGCCTTTATTTTATATAGGTTTTTAAGGCTGATTTCAGACAGCATGGTTGCTGCCTCTACATATCCCTTTGACTCATTTAATCAGTGGTATCCTGCTTCACCTAACATGCATTTACCAAAAAACAAAAAAGGAAAGACATGCGAGGCCTAGAAAAAAAAAAACTCCACCATGGCACAAAAATGAGATCTCCTGATATATAATAAGTACAATGTGACCACATACAATCATCCAATGTCATGATGTGATGAGACAGAACATTTTAAGAGCAGCCCCATTGCAACAAATTGCCCAGAATTGCTTGACATCATTTACAGAAACAAAAAAAGACAAATAAAACAAGTCTGCCAGAAGATTTAGATCTCAAACTCCAGTCCAAAAAGCCCCAAAATAACCTTGAGGGTAGAAATATTGAGATTCTTTGTTTACATATGTTGTATGTCTGATTTGCATATCTTACTGTAGGTGGTCTGATATTGTTAGGTTTAACAAGGTTAACATCAGGTAGATATTTTATGTGCAGTAGGTTGTGATGTGTTTGTATTGGACTCTTACACTATGCGTTTGTCACATCTGTTTTATAAATGAGCCATTTGGGGACACGCTGACTATGATAAACTGAACTGTGATGCACAGATGAATGCTGTATAAGCCACACACTCAGGCTGAAGAACTAAGGCTCATTTGCCAAGTAATTTACAACCTCTTCAGGGTTTACACTCAACTAAAGTAAATATATCCAAAAGACAAACTGAAACAAGAGCATGTTGAGACTCACTTCTGAGTGTAAAAGGCTGCACGAAGACATTACATCATCATTTATCAGTCCTGTAAAAGTGTTTCCAAATAAGTCAGCTAGAAAGTGGCCGTTCCAGTAAACAGCCATATTTTGCAACAGTATACCTCTTCTCTAATTTTGCTGTAACTCCAGATATGAAGTGCTGATTAAAAGATCCAGAGCTATTTTTTGCAGGTTCAGGCTCCTCCACATCGATGAGGTAATACTGAGATATTATGATAAAAAAACAGATCATTTTTAGTAATCAACACTGATTAAATATCGCAGCTTTTATTATTTTAATGTTACTATTTAGTTAACCGTGAACTTCACTGTTATGCAGAAGTTCAAACAAATTAATATCATTAAAATGAAAAGTTTCTGCATTTCCCAAAAGGATATTTTTTAAAAATCATGTGAATTTTGCCTGAGACGGCCTATTTGGCAATTCAATTGCAATGTGTTGGAGACTCCTGCAGAGTGTGTCCAGCCTCTGTGTGAGGCCCTTTGACAGTTTATTAGTAAGAAAGATGGCTGGCTGATTGCATTGTGCTCACTCCAGGCAAGGCGCCACATGATTCAGAGCTGAGGTAATTCCCTGCAGTCGAAGACAGACTCCACATCGGCTTACTCAGAGATCTGGGCTACAGGCGATAGACGGAACTTCTTGCAACGAGTGAACAAGTGTGCGTGTTTTTTGTACAGACGTGGTGACTGAACATGTTTTTCCTGTACTAAAAGTGAAAGATACAGTACAGTTTGTCCTGGGGGCTATAAGAGCAGTAACCTCTCTTATAAATCAGATCCTCTCTGATGAAAAGCAGATATTAATCACTGCACAACTGCAACTCGTTCAAAACTTTACATCCACAATAAGTTTGAGAATGGAGCTTTTTGCTGGGATTGAGCAACAAATCCGGGGGTCATAGACGTGTAACGCAGGCCCCCGCTGGGATTCCTACATGTGCAAGTATCACGTATCTGTAAAATCTCCAAGATGGATCAGAAATATATCACATAGTTCATAAAAAAGGTCACTGAGGGGACGGGAAACGGCTCCAAATGAGCCCTTCACTGTTGTTGTGGGAGTCGAACAAATGGGATTTTTAGCTTGGTGTTGTCTCGCTGCTGGACGATGGATCCTGCGTTTTCTGATCTCTGTTATTGGTTTTAGGAAACTTGGCTGAAATCAGGCAGCACTGGAGACACTGGCCAGCTGTGCTGATATGTATTCTTGGACAGATGTAAAAAGAATCTGTTGAACTGTAGTTACACTGCTAAAAAGGCACATTTTTGTCATTATCCAAGTACTCTGATTCCATTCAAGGATTTTTTTCTTTGAACATGTGAATAAACTATGAGCCTAAATTACACTTAATACACAAAAAGTATTACATTCACAAAATGAGCCTTTATTATCAAGTTATTTTTACATCCAAAACAAACTCTTTAAACATTAGCAAAATGCTGCCAAGCTCTTTATTCTGATCACACGAACATGAGCGGATTTACAGCTAACATGATGACTTATTATATTTATTTATTGTTATTCCTTTAATTCCCATCGCAATGCTTGAAATACACTAAGGAAAGATGAATGGAGGCTTTTTCTTCACTGTAAATACTCGTGTTTACTCGTTTTCTCTTCCTCAACACCACATTGTCAGTATTATCAGCTTAGAGTGTGAATGCAAAGCCTCTAAAATGCAGCTAATAAGCTAAGATGAAGAGATGTGAGATAATCCTGACAGAATAACTCGGAACATTTTAAGAACAAATGAGTTTTTGTCCCTTTTCTGTGATCAACTGATAAAACAAGTGTCTTTCCATGTGAAAATGTCAGTATCTGTGATGAAGTTGGAGCCGTTCCCAGCTGTCAACCTCCAGTTGTCGTGTTTGTACCTGCAATTCTCACGTAATGATGATACATCTCGATTTCCATCTGCTGCAGTACTCACAACAACAGCGTGAATGAGTGTGTGACATGTGCGAAACTGCCTAGGGATGACTTAACCGGGCTTTGTCCTCTTACTAATCCCATCCAACCAGTGCTGGACAGGTTTGAATAAACTGCGCTCGTTTTTCATTCTGGGAGTGGTGATCAATGCCAGAAGGTGATGTTATGATGAACAGGTCCTCAGATCTTATGCAACTAGCTTGGCTGCTTTGTTTACTTTTGGCAATGATAACATAACGCTGAGAGGAATCACTCAAGTATAACCATGATTAGACTCAGAGGGAGAATTAATAAAGTTTTCACCAGTCTCAGCATGTTTTTATTTAACTTGTGCTCACATTTCTTGAGGATCATAGGTGAGACAATATTATTCCACTTACATAAAGGTAGTTTCAGGGCTGGTTCAAGCCCAATACTTGGGTTTGACCGTCAAAGGTGAGTCTTTATAAAAAAAAAAAAGAAGAAGAAGAAAAACCTCCTTTTCAGCAAAGAATTGAAATTAGAGTGGCATTTTTTTGTGGGTAACACAAACTATTACCTTGCAGTCTATAAAAAAGTCATGTTTAACCAGATACGAGTTCATGCAGTTTTTATAAACCAACAGCAACAAAAACACAAGCAGGAACACAAAATTAAACCCACTCCTCATGACGGTATAGCATTTGAATCAGCGCTTGAGCAATGATTATGACACTGAAGACGTCTTGCCAGGATTTTGCTTTCCTACGCTTAAATTATAGCAACTATTCCTGCTTTATTTTAGTAGTGACTAAACTGACTGAATAAAAAGTAATATTTTCCAAGTGAAAAATGCTGCAGAAGGATCATTCCTCAGTGAAAATTATGTCGGCTTTTGGATAAGATTGCCACATTCTTGCTCATTTTGGCTCTTATACTCCCTGAAGGAATCTGAGCTCAGCACAGATTATCTACCTCATTATTGACCTTGTTTTATATAACTAACTTTAATTGTAACAAAGCATGTTATTAGACGTCATACATTCCTAACACATTTACTGAGATTCGGTTCCCGACTTTAATATTATAACAGTTTCCCTGGTTAAATTGAAGAAAAGTGGATTATTACGATAAGACACAAAGGAATTCTCATTTTAAGCCAATAGATTTTTTCACAGAGACCAATAATGTCAAACCCACTCATTCTGCCATCTCATAGCATGCTAGCAAGCTAGCTTAGTAGCTTCACTCAAATGTTTTAAGAAAAAGTGAGAGTAAGAATCATCTATGGGAACCAAGATTGTGTACAAACTTTTATGGGCTTTTAAGTAGCTTTTGAACTATTTTGCTCCTGGTGAGAGTGACAACAACCTGGCAAAATTTCCATCCATACAGCCACATTCGTTGTGTAGCCAAAGATAATCAATATTAATTGAATGGGCTTTGTTTTTTCAGAAGTCGTATTTTTCCCCCTGTCTTTCCTGAGGTCCTTCCAAAACCATTCGCTCTCATTAAGCAGTAAGGACAATGTCCGAAGCCAAAAGTAAAGCTGTTACTGGAAACAGTTGGCAGTTTGGGTTTGTCTAGTGGAGACCACCAAGGTTTCTTCAACAAGCTACCAGGTCAAAACTCATTTAAATAGTTTTAACATTAAGAACTTACAAAGCCAGACAGCCAGGCAGCAAGTCATAAACCCACAGAAAGTCTGTATATAATGACCATCAAGTAATTTTTATCACACATTTGAGCTCTTCAACAAGCAGTTAAACTTATTATTTTGGATATTTTCTTTGACTGCAGGGACTCACAACCTAAACCAGTATTTCCTTCTGCCACACACAGTAAGCCTTTTTCAAATATTGCTCAACTTAGTTAACAAATAAACCAAACCCCTGGAGATCAAAATACTTTACAATGAGTGCCTGCTGTCCTTTAGAAGAGAAAAAAAACAGTTTTTTAGTGATGACTTCACCTTTTATGAGAGCTGGAAGGAAAGCAGAGGGACGGCCGTTAAAGTCAAGAGGGTGAAAGGTGAGGAAGCAGGTGTGCCACAAAATAAATGTACAGCCTCACTCTTTCTTCCTACGTGCACAAATGCAAACAGCAGCCTGTGTGGCAAGCGGGCAGAAATGCACTGAGCATATGCATGCATTAACACACCCTCTGCTGCACAGGCACACAAATTAGAGTAAATTCCTGTGGCCTGACATCATGCTGCTGTCAATATGATTGAGGGGAAGAGAAACGCAGATCAAAAGAGAGTGGAGAAAGGAGAGAAAGGGGAGGAAAAGACGGAGGAGCAGCAGTTTATCTTCTGGTAGTTTGCAGCTTTGTATACAGTGTGTGGCCTAAATCACCACTTGTGATAATTTCAGGAGGTAGCGTGTGTTTGAATTCTCAGAAAAGTGTAAAGTGCTTTCAGGTGGCAGGAATAGGTCCTGTAACTTTACTCTATTTTTTCCAAATCCAACTGGGTGAACTCGGACATGCAAGGCGTTTGACAAAACCTTTTTTTTCTCATAGTTTTCATTCTGTAGTTTTTCATTCAGTAGAAACAGAATCCCCTCTCGTCAAATTCAAAGTTTCAATCTGTGATGTTGGGAAAAGTGTGGTTGTACGGTATCCATAAGGTCGCCGTCAGTCTCCCACTCTGCAAATTCTCCTGGACGATATGCACCAAAATGTATTTAATCTTAAAACTAAGCCTTCGGTTCACATTAATATAACTATTCAATTCTTCTAGTGCTGCTTGAAGGAAAATTTCAGTCGTTTAATGTTGGTTTTCAGTCTAAGTACAGAGATTCCCTCAGATTCTGTAAATTTGTTACTGATATGATGCAGCACAGATAACATTTATTATTTTATTTTGAGGAAAATGAAACCATATCTTCACTTCAACCTTTTGAGATGTTGTGTTTGCACTACCGTCTGTAAATTGTATATGCTTTAGAGAAAGGTATTTGAGGAAACCAGCAAGTTTTCCAGAAAATTCAACTGTAACACACCAGGAAGTGTTTGCAGCAGAGGCAAGTCTCGCTTATTTTCTCAGCAGACCAAAAAATAAGTCTGTGGCCTGTGGGGAAAAAGTGGCCAGTGAAAGAGGAAGGTAGGGTCTCTAAAGGGGGAAATGTGTGGAAAAATCCAGTTTTAAAATGTTTCTTTTATCCTTGCACAGGCAGAAACATGCATCAGAATCAAAAGAAGCTGTGTTCAGCTACAGAATCTGATTAGTACAAAAACAGATCGTATGACCTTCATTTTTGACACTTTTAAAGCAATTTCCCTAGATGTCATGCATGTATGCATCATGTGCTCTCCAGCATTGCCAGAAATTCACATATCCAGTCTCAGCTTTTTCCACGGTCAGATTTCTACGTTAGTTTTTAATACTGACACAAATGCATTAGGATTACAGTGTACATTATTAGGCATCAAATCTATTAAGAACAAAATATTTCTCAGACATTCTTGGAGAATATTGCACGTCATTATCCACAATCCTTATTGTGTGTTTGCGTGTAAGCAAAGCCATGCACAGAGAGAGGTAAAGAAGGGAACTAAAAGTACATTTCACTATTGGTAATTACTGAAATAAAAAATGTATTTGGAGCTAAAGGAGGTCAAAAGTCCCAAAAGCACCAATCACTCATTTTCCTTTTCTTGCAGAGGGAATTTCAGATATTTTCCTTTCTTTTTGGCTGAGCAGACAGAAAACATCTCAATTTGTTTGATAAGAATATCAAGATTACATGCTGCAGGATTGTTCTGTACTATTACATATCTGTAGTTATCTTATTTCAGCTTATTTCTAATTAAAGGTTAAGAGTGGAATCAAGCTGCACCGCTGGGAAGCACGATAACTTTAAACAAACACTTAGGAAAAAGGTGTGAGGCCTCTTAAAAATAGCTTTTCCATTGTAAAATATAAATATACTTGCAGTGTTTTATTCATATTGCTTCATTTGAAGTGTAAAATGGATCACTGGTGCTAATAACACCCAGAGAAAGAGTACAGAGAGACGCACGCTATGCCAGAGGGGTTTCTGTCATCATACCAAAGGAAACCGATGAAACGTTTACAAACAGAACACTGGTTGCCACGGCAACAGGTAGAGATCAGCACTCGGGCCTCGAGGTTGGAGGAGATGCCATAAACCCGTCAGAGACGTTTCCTGCAAACGTTAGGAGCAACAAGAGAAGCAGTTTGGGAATTCCTCAGCACTGAAGTCGTCCGCAACTCAAACCATAACTCCTACAGAAGCAACGGTGGGGCAGGCGAACAGAGATGTTTCAGCTCATATGGAGGCGTGCTGTTATTTTAAACGGCAGGATACAGGATATGACAGAGCCTTAGTGCCACGGGGCTGTTAAAACACCAGTTTGGGGGGGAAAAAGAGCACAGCTAGATGACGCAATCACTGGAAATCCTAGAACCTGTCAGAGTCTATTACACTTTGATCTTGAGACACATTCAGCGAGAGCCTTTTAGACAAGCCTCGTCTTCAGCAACAATGTTTCTGATGACTGAGCTCAGATGATGATAGACGACACCTAAGCAACAGACGCTGTAATGTGCATCTCTTAGCTCTCATTTCTATCATTTATGTTTTATGTAAGCAAAAATAAACAACCACTTTTTCTTACCAGGTGGTGCCATGTTGCCAAACTCTGATCAGTCAATATTCAATAAAACATGAATTCAGCTTTTTTTGTAATTGATTTGACAGCAAAATCAAGAGCAAGATTCACACTTTTACTGGGGAAAGATACATATAATAAAGCTAAAAACATGTAGAAACTATATCTTCTGGTAAAGACATATATTTTGTACAAAAAGATTTTAAATAAAAAAAAATTCAAGTTATTTTGTTTGTTTAAACATTTTCTCCCTGTTTATCCGTGGAAGACAGATCAATGAGCTACAGCTTTCCCTGATAATTTTTCTGTTTCTGTTAGAAAACCCCTCTCTTTACACTGAGTTTGTCCTCGACATACGCAGTGAGGACATGTGATTTGTTTTCTGGGGGAACAGGAGGATGGAAAGTTGATGGGATTCACATTCACTCTGCCAGGTTTACAGGACCCAGTCTAAATAATGAAAACTGGCCTTGGATTCATTATTTAACTTGCATTTTACTTGCTGACTGAAATATGAACATTTGGGTTTGAGCTGCCATGAAAATATCCTTTGCATGATCTCATAGATGGCTCCAAATGTAGCGTTTTACTGTCTGTGCTTTTGCTTTTAATTGTGCTCGCTGTATATTAGAGCTTCTTTCTTTGCCTGTCTCACGCTAAGAGGGTCACATTTATTTGGTAGAGCTGGTGAGAGCACAAATAGTGTAGCGCACAAAAGTGCTGCAACTTTTTAACCAGCAAATGATGTTTTAATGGTGCCATTTGCAATTCTATTTATCCAAACATCAGCACAACAGAGAGCAATGTCCATACAGTCAGCAAACCATGACCGCTGCTTTTACACTCACAAAAACTGGCTCTATGTTTAGCCAAACCAACTAATACATGTTCTAATTATGCTGAACATATTTCATATCCTGTATCAGCTTGCTGTCTTTGGCAGGTGCCGGATGTTCGTGTCATCAGACTGTAATCGTGTCTCTTGTGGAGCAGGTGATTATGAGAGAGAGGGCTGATGTGGTTTAAGTTGGCCGGGAGCTGCTGGGCGGTGGCCGTGTCATCCAGTTCAGAGAAAAGCTGGTTAGTGTGGTGGCAATAATCACTTATTTTGCTTTTACATTTTAAAAAAAAGGATTTTGCCTATTTCAGGAATTAATTCACTCAGCTAGAAACCCTATGCATGTAGGTAACTTCCTAGATTATCTCTGGTGGTGTAGTAAACGGTTTGCATGAAGAACGATATAACATTTCTCACAGGCTAGTTTTAGCTTGAACAAACAAAAAGAGCTACAAACCCAACAGAAATGTGTTTTATTTGAATCATAACTGCAATAATTACTCATTGTTTATTATATCAGGCTATTTACAGGGTCGTGATTACATTTTTGGGATGATTTTGATTTAAATGCTAATATTATAAATCGAATTACTTCCTGTTCCTCTTGGCTGCTCTGTGGGTTTATTCTGCTCTGATTGGTTAATAATTAGATGCCTGTTCATTCTTTATCATACAACTAAGCCTTGACTACAAATTAGATGTTTCAGGCAGGTCAGAAATGGTGTCTTTTATGGAAAAGGGCACCTTTCTTTATTGTAAATTTTTTTAGCCACCAAAAAGCTACATATCTATTCTATTCTACAGTCTTAGCAGAAGCATTTTCCTAAAGCAATTTGCATCTGTGAATAATAACACAAGCAAGAAATCAAACAAGAGACAGCATAGATAAGCACCAGACTGCTGCAAGTCTAAGTCAACACAGCATTACCATGTAGTAGTATACATGAACTATTTACTGGACTCTTTTGAGATAGTCCATCTGTCACTGCAGAAGGATAAATGTTTACGTTTTAAATTGCTGCATTTTCTGAACTCTTTCTGCAGAAACATCCATCAGTGGTCCTCTAAAGTTATCGACTCTATCTCAGCGCCTGTTTCAGAAAGTCCCCAGCTATGGCAACATTTTAAAGTCACATGGATCTCTTTCCACCTTTAAAATCTGATCCTCTGCATCTGCTTGCCTCGCTCCCTTACTGAGGGGTGTTGTGTGCCCAGCATGACGGAGCAGCTCCAGACAGATCCGATGGTAAGGGGGTGTGAATAGCTGAGATGTCCTGTCACCACAAGGGCCACCAGCAGTGAAGACTGATCACCTACTGTACTGTACAAGCCCCAACATGAGCTTCCCTGCCTCAACTAAAGTACGTAATCCACATGCGTAAACAACACTCCCAACATTAAGCTTGTGTTTGTCAGTGAATAAGCTGTCAAAACTTGTATTTTGAGTCAACTGGTGTCATGAAAACAACAAATACATAATGGTCCTCTGGTGCTTATCAGACGTCTGAGATTTAATATAGAAATACATACATAAAATGAAAAATCGGTGCAGTTTTTATTTGCAAAAGTGTATTTTTCTCCTCTATTCTGATGCAGATGAGGCAGCTGAAGCAGAGCTGGTGATCTATACTTACATTTTATTCTGTCTATTCAAGGACTACTATCTTTTTGTGCATTTTTACTATAAACCTTTATAATTATCTATTTAATATCTTTTATTTTATCCAAACATACACATTTCCGTATCAAACCAGGTTTTATGTCCATTTTTAGAATGAAAAAAAGCAGTTTTGATGACCTGTTGCTTTACTATGATCAACCAGCAGATGGCACCACACTTTTATTTTAGGAAGTGATCCTTTGAAGTCTTTAGCTGGTACACCATGCTACCTTATGCAATAATGTCTACATAAAAGTTGTCACTTTTACTGCTAACCACTGAAGGGATTTCAAAGGAAACATCAGTTTTAAAGGCTGTTTTTACTGTCAACTTACTGTCAAATGAGTTCATCATCTGCAGAAACCTGTCTGTTAGCATATACAACATAGCATCTAAGATGTGTATAATCTCCACTCTATCTGCTCAGTCTCATAACCAAACAAGCCAGAGTTTACAAGCAGAGTTATGGGACATTCAGCAGAGGACGCAGATGAGCAATGGAAAAAAACAGGTTTAAATTAGCATTGACATGCATTCATTCATGCATGCATTCCAGGTCTGTCCATCCTTGTGTGTAGTGACTGCGGATTGACAGTAGATGATTACAGGGTCACAGCTGATCCACAGGCTGTCACTTAAGCGAACACACGTAATGCCACTGATTGAAAGATTTACTCGACTGAGGACGGCATGTTTCATGTATCAGTATCCGACAAGTTAGAACGATTCATGTGTCCGCTTAAAGTCTCAAAAAAAGTTTTAGGGTATGACTTGTGCAATGAAGTGAATATTGCCTATGACATCATGTTTTTATCCCTGCTGAGATTTGCAGTTGGTGAAAGTCACTTTACATTCAGATTCCCTGCTTCAATACGTCTCATCACCAGTGTTGGGACCTTTACTTTGAAAAAGTAATTAGTTATAGTTACTAGTTACTTCTCCAAAAAAGTAACTGAATTAGTAATTGAGTTACTCCACTACAAAAGTTACTAGTTTCGAGGGAAAAGTAACTATTAAATTATTTATTATTTTAAATGTCAAGAAATTTGTATTTTTCACAACAGGCTTCACAAGCCAGGTGCAGAGAGTAGAACAGGAAAGACAAGAGCACAAAAACAT
>JBAMIG010000026.1:6549850-6561038 GCA_037177335.1 Kiunga ballochi
ACTTGCAACAGAAAGCAGCACGAGTAAATTGCGAAGGAGCAAATAATCGACCTGGGTCATTTTTGTGATCGTTGAAATCCATATCGTAATCGTAATTGAAATTCGATCAATCGCCCAGCCCTACCCAAACCTGGACTCAAGCCCCTGGTATGTCAATAGAAGTGACCCCCACTTTAACAAGGCTCTACTCCTCTGCTGTAGGGAGCCCATCACTCTCCAGTAAATATAAAGATGGCTTAAATTCAGAAAATTATTATGTACCACTCAAAATCAAACACTCCCGCTTCTGTAAATTTGTGTCACTTCCCCTTCAACTGATACCATAGTGCGCTGGAATAAGTGCGGAGTGCGCCATTTTTTTCTGCAGTGGCTAAAAACATGGCTAAAAACTGCTAACTATACTGGATCTTTTGTTGCAGTCTCAAACAGATGATCGGATATGTATCAAGCCACGGTATACATGGGAACCTTAATGAAATAACTTCATACTCACATCTATACACATCAGCCTCTGCTACAATATTGTTTGCTGCCATTATTTTGAAAGTCCACAACTTCCTTTTCCGCTACATCAGATGGCGTCGGTTTAGGATACGAAGTGTCCATTGTTTCACACTACATTATTTGTACAATTTAGAGCAGCATCCGGGTACTTTCAATGCACAGACCTTTTACCTAAATGTCAGTGTAAACACACTATAAATCAATCAGTCAATCAAACTTAATTTATAAAGCACCTTTCTTACATAAATGTAACTCAAATTTCTTTACAGTGTTTTAAACATTAAAACATTAAAAACAGAAGTTGCATATCTGCACCCCCCATCATCCATTACCATCACACACACACACACATTTATACTCTCTACACACTTGTTATCCACAAACATAATTGTTATGCTCACATAGATAAGGCTAGATACAGATGGACCAGCAGAGAAAGCATCATCAGAGTCCTCCATATCAGGAGCAGGAAGTCAGCAAGAGCCATGAGCCAGAGCCCAGTAGCCACAACCAACCACAGAGGCTCCCCAGAGGAAACACTGGTGATCTAATATATAATAAAAGAATTCAGATGCATAAAAAGGTAAAAACAAAAGTAAAAGAACCATATTGGGATAAAAAGGGTTTAAATGGATAACTATATCAAATAAACAACTGAGAATAACTTAAAAAAAATTTAATCAAAAGCTAAGCTGTAAAAATGTGTCTTGAGCCTTGAAAACCTGAATGCTCTCTGCGGCTCTGAGGTCCTCCTGCAGACTCTTCCATAGACGGCCGTTAAACTAGAAAGACGTCTCACCGTGAGCGTGTCTCCTGACTTTTTGAATAACTAGAAGTCTGCTGCCGGAGGAGCGCAGGGTCCGCGAGGGTTCATAGGGTAAAAGCAGCTCTGAAAGATGAGAAGACCCATAATACATTTAAAAACCAATAAAATAACTTTACAATCTATCCAAGGACACACAGGGAGCCAATGCAGTGATAAAAGCCCGAGAGAGAATTGGACGGACACTAGCAATGTTTTAAGATGGTAAAATCCCATTTTTGTGATGTTTTTTTTATATGTGGGAGTCAGTCAAAAATAACACCCAGGTTTCTCACCTGTGACGATGGGTTAACATGCTGCGCTTGTAATTTGGGTAAAAGTTTTACGCAAATGCGCAAAGTAGTGTTGTGAGACACCATTGGGTTCATTTTATCTAAACGAGGCATGTGGATGGTGTGTTTTCTTTGGAAAACAAAAAAAAATCTATGTTGAAATTTAAATTACTACAATAACTAACCGGCTAACTAGTAAAGAGATATTTACAGTACCAGAGTAAAGATGCAGTCATTGTTTTAAATGGCACAAATGCTAAATGACAACCCTTTATTTCTCTGCAAATGAGACAAAACAACATAAAATGATGTCCTGAAATCAGACCTGATTTAAATGACAACAATATGTATTTAATTTTGTTTTATTGCTTTTCCCTTGTACTGTTTTTTAGTCCATCCTCCTTGTGGTGCCCTGCAAATTTGAACAACTATAACTTAGAGCTTGTAATGTCATCTTTTTATTGATTCGTATAAGGAAATACTTTTTCCTACTGGCATCTCGTCAGTGCAGAGATAAAATGTCCTACTAAAGAACTCCTCAGCAGACATCTCATGTCAACAGGATAAAATGACACTGAAGACTCATGAACTTCTCACCAACATCTCTTTTGTTTAAACTGTTTAAGTGTGAAAGGAAATGCACTTTCCGGTATCAGCACATAGAAATAAATGATTTTGACCAAGTTTTTAAAACTTTTGTAATAAAATATTAGCTAAACAACACATAACAAAATGTACAGATATATGATATGATATGATGTTTAACACAAGCCAAAGCTAAAGGTTCACGCTTAGTGCCTTAAATAATAAATATTAAAATAAATTAAAATAATTTATCATAAGTAAGTAATGAAAAGCTATAAAAACCAACTGACCGGTCTGGACAACTCAGCACTGTGTTATCACACTGCCAATGAGGAAAAAACACCAGCATAGCTTTTACTGAAGCAGTTGTTGCTGTCTGCCAATCTGGGAAGGGTTACAAGGTTATTTCTTAAGCAGTCTGAGGTCATAGGTCTCAGACAATGAGAAGGATTGTTCACAAGTAGAAAAGTAATTTCAGAGCATGCAACAATCAGAGAAACTGCAAAAACACCACGAGCTACATCTCAGGGTGTCATGTTCACCAGAGAAATTCATCACAAATTAAAAAATTACTGAACAAATATGGCTGGTTTTGGGTATCGGGAGAAGGAATTTTCTATTGTCATGTTTGGTCTCAATGTGCATCAACTTGTTTAAAGTAAAACATAAAACAAACACAGCTCAAATGCCTTTTAAGTATGTTTCCAAAGGGCTGATCCTTCATGCTTGTTTTGCAGCCACGTGGACAGCTTGCAGTAATTGAATTGGATTGTAACAATAAGTCTGAGCATCTACACAAACCAATATTAACCAATTCACCAGTAATGTGTATAAGAAAACTGCATCATATGACAGGACAATCTGCAACAGAATAACTGTGAAATAAATAATGTTTAAGTCGGAGTGGTCCAAAATGCAGACCTCGATTTGATTTTAGCTTTTGAGTCAATGTTATTTAAGTGGTTCTACAAGCGGTGGGATCCATTTTAAACACACTCTCCTTTATTATGGCTTAGTTAGTCTCCTAAAATAATTTCATTGCATAATATAATCTGTTGATGCTAATATGAGGATGTATTTACCTAATTTTAACTGGAAACAGCCTGGCGAGATGTATTCATGTTCTGATGTGTCTAATGTCTTTCTACCTGTCTACATGTTTGTCTTTCTATGTCTGCCTATAGGTTGGAATAAATACTTCTTTATTTGTCAGCAGCTTTCCCATCACAGCGTTTGTCCTGCTTGGAAGAGCCAGCATGCTAGATGTTTTCACTGATTATAGCAACCTTAGTTTGAACTTAAACATATGAGGATGAAAAAGAAATACCCTCCATGCCTAAAGTATCTTTGATCTATGTTTAATAAGCATCACACTCTCTGATGCTAATAGGACAGAAACCACCAGTCGCTTCCCATTGATGAATCAAACGCAGATAAAACCCCTGAGCAGTCCGTTTAATCCCAGCTACAGCTGGTAAAGCTCAAGGTGCCAGGAGGTTTGGCCTAATACGCGAGTTGTTTAATGACCCCTGACCCACTACCCTCAAACTGTCAATCACCCCTGATAGCAAAGCAATTTAAAGCAAAGCATCATTCTCAAATCCTTTGCATTGTGTGGGATTTTCTGCACTGTTTACCTGCTTCCTGGTCTGCCTTTATGTGCAATGGTTTAAAAACGACTCATAAAAATCAGATTTTTATATTATTTTTATATTAACCGTGCACGGATTTAGTTTTTCATTTATATAATGTAACTTTTATAGTTATTATTCAGGCTGCTATGGCAGCAGCCTGAAAATTACTCGGAAATGATCCAAAGATGTCACAACATTGTCCTTGTCGGACTTCCAGAGTTTTTGCTGCACCTATGTCCTGTTGAAAAGTAATCTTTCTCATCTGGGATGCTAAGGAGCCTGTTAAGGGTTTTTCACCCAGCACTGTGTGACATCACTACACCTGAGTGTGGGAATGGACAGTACCTGATTTACTTTGCAAACACAGACTTTTGTACAAAATGCTTAAATAACATTGTTCTTTCAGACTAAGTTCCCGGTATTATTTATTTAAAATGCTACATATCTTATACCTTTTATGTTTATAGTAGTTACAGTAGGACCACCAGTCTCATCAAAATTTCCCCTGTGAGTAATTTTTCTTTTTGTCTGTGCTTGCAGTATGGATTTACACTGCGTAAGATTTCACCACATGAACAAATCTTATTCCTAAACTTGCTGATCGGTTTGCTGCACCTCTGTTGTCTCACAGCAGATTAGTGCCGTAGCTCCAGAGGACTTCATCTCACTTATGCTAAAGAAGGTGTTCTTCTGTCAGATCAAATATTTATTCACAGGAGGAAGGTTTGTGGGTGTTGAGAAGGAATCTTTTCTGTTGATTGATTTTATGTTTATTGTGGGCTGTTAAATGTAGGAGAAAAGGAAGGAAACTGAAAGCTACTTCCTAGAAATCTGAGTGAACGTAAAAGCTAAATGCAACTAAAGCTCATGTCAGCCATGAGCTTTTCAGTATTCAGATAGTATGAGTAACTGCAACCTATGAGTATTTGGTGATGGTCTCTGAGGGCTTTTTTAATCCCTTTATTAATAACATCTCTCTGTTACTGTGCTGAATAACACATACTATCATATCATCAGACCAGCACAAGAGACCCAGTCTGAGCATGTGCTAATCGCATTTTTAATGCAAGGTAGAAATTAATAAGTAAACTTTGCCCAAATGAAGGAGCTTCCTTCGCCTTTACATTGGACTGTTGTCTATCGCTGCTGCCACAAGTGTGTTTCCAAACTGAGCCCCTGAGTTCTGGCCGGGTAACCTGACCTCCTCCCTCCTTCGGTCGTCCTCAGTGCACTCGGTTACTACATGACTCCGCTGCGAGTTCTCATGGACACGTTGCCCTTTGGAAATTCCCTGGCTGCAATCAATATGCCCCGTCGTGCAACACCGGTGTCCACACAAGACGATATCACTGCACAGAAGCTGATGAATTATCACCATCAGCTTTGATGTGGTGGCAAATTGAACATAGGGTGTGCTACCATTGCTAAACCTATATCATGTTCTGGACTTATCAGCATATTTAGTGGAAAATTATGGTTTATTTTCCCCAAGATTGCAAAAAAATTTACTTATTAGAGCTCAAACAAGCTGCTTCCTGCACAAATGCATGATGTGCAAATGAAACAAAACTTGACCCTTGTTAAAAAGTTTATAGCATTTATTTACTGGCAAAATAAATACAATTAAATTGGAGCCAATTCAATCCAATTAGATTAATTTAAGATCAGCAGGAATTCACTGTGACCCCCACAGACACTGGTCTCCTCTAGCCCTTAATCTCTATATCTGTCCAATTAGCAACAAGCTTGAACAAAAGCTGCCACAATGCAGATTATAACCCGCTAAGTGACTGAGGAAGTAAATCCACTGAAGTTCAAAGCATCTGCACACTTGTCTTTGTCTGCACAGCTTAGCAGAATAAAATTAGGAAAGTATTAGCTGTATTAGCTGAGTTGAGCTAAATGACAGCATCTAAAATATGTAGAGGATGTAAGAAGAGCAGATAGGGTTAACAGCTCTGATTTTTCTCATAGAAACAGAAATGTCTAGAAGGATTTGGAGATATTGCATCACACACAGACCACAGAGTCACACAGCCATGCAGCCACCTGCATTTGCATACATACCTCTAGACATGACTATTGTGTTGATGCACTCTTCACATCTTTACACACACACCCTTTCCCAGTCCTACCTCTCGCAACGACACTGTAGCCCTCTCTGCTGCTGTGCCTCTGCAGTGGCTTCCTTCAGCCTGCCCGCTCAGATCAAACGTTATCCTCAATACAGCAACAGCGAGCGCCCCTTTTCTCTCCTCCGTCACGTCGTTGGCCAGCCTCTCCTACAATCCAGGTGGATGTGATGATGCGACTCCTGATAGACCGAGAGCTGCTGCTGCTGTGAGTGTGATGATGCCTGTGGCTGGTGACTGTGAAGACAGACTGTGTGTGTGTGTGTGTGTGAGGAGGAGGAGGAGGGTGAGCAGAGGGGGAGAGACAGGACTTGCCATGCAGATTTCAGCCCTGTTGCAGTTAAATTTAAACCACCCTCCCCTCTGACACCTCGGGCTGTGCTGTCCTTCCTCTGACGGTACCATATGGGCTCTGACAGAAGTCTGAACACATGGGAGTCTCTGATTATCCCTGAAGAGAGAGCAAGCAAGGTGGGTGGGAGCAGGGTTGAAACAAGTGAAATATAAACTGATGTTCTGGTTGGAAGTGTTGAATTAAAAGTGGCCGGACGGGAGATGTAAAGTGTAACATCTTGAGCCATGTTGCTGCTAATCCAGCTTAAATGAAAACACCTCATGCTGCAAACCCACTTCTACGATACACTGCTGTCATAGGTCGCATCATTTGGTGCAACTCATGAAATCATGCACTTCCCCTTTAACAAAAAGCATTTAAAGTGATTTTTAGGAGAGGGTGGGGTTGCACCAAAAATAGGCACCTGATACTTCAAGTGTCAACTCCTTTGCTGCCTTTAAAAAACAAACCTGGTTCTGTCTGATGCAGTGGTTGAGTCACAGGCCATGTCTTTCCTTCTGCCATCATAGAATCACATATACTGTTCAGCTTTAGATGCTAAATATATCATCTTGTGGATGTGAGTGAATATCTGTGTTTTATATGTTTGTGTCAGTCGTCTTTCAGCTGTCAGGGGTTCATCTCACTGACATGCTGCTATAAATCTTCATGCTAACTCTCTTTCTTCCACCTCTGTTTACTCAGGTGAGTGTATGTGTACATGTGTCATGGCAGCCTAGTCTGAGCTCTTCAGTTTCTTTGACACATGACTGGTGACAGGAGATGTGCAAGGAATAAAAATCTATGTCTAAGCTATGTCCAGAACAGTTACATTTAAGGCTTGCAGACTGAATTGTATGGGAGTGAAATTATTCTGTAGGGAAAATATTTTTGAACTCTTTTTTTTTTTAAGCTAATAGAAATACAAATGGTGATTCAGCACTTTTACACTAGGTGCAAACAAATAGTATTTAAAAATAATCATAAGCTCTAATATTGGCTTATGTAGGGAAATCATTTTCAGATTTTTTTATTTTAAATAAAAAATTATTGTGCAGCAAATTATGATTAAAAATAAGGATTTAAATGTAGATTTTAACTGTGATTAATGTATAGATATACACTTAATGGTTCACATTTTCCAATACCAATACAGCCCAAAATAAAACAAATGCATATTAAATATTTATCCATTTTTCTCAATACCACAAGTTGCTGATCCATGCAGGGGAAGCAGGTATGTTTATGTTTAAATTCCAGCCCTTGACTTGTAACAAAGGTTCGTGCAAAGTCAAAACCTTTTGAAAAGATTGATAAAACTGTTTTATATACGTTAAACACATCATAAATCTTCACTCACTTAAAATATCATCCAATGGAAGCAAACCTTCCCTTTATTAGTGTGTAAAAACAATGTTTGCACCATCTGAAAGACATGACAATAAAGTACAGCTGGAGACGAATCAAAAGCCGCTGTTGTGTTCAGCACCTGAACTGATGACCTCACTATGACAACATGAGTATGCTTAAATGGTGCAACAATGTACAGGAGTAAGATCCTGGTCAGAAGATGTTGAAATGAGTTTGCAGCTTAGTAAGAAGAGACATTTTAAGGTGGATTGTCTTCATCGTGGAATGTACAGACGTAATTGTTATTGACCAGTTCAGTGTGATGAATGAGCTCTTTTTTGTTTAGTCAATACACTGTCTTAAGATCTTAGTGCTGTGTTAATAGATTGTGATTGGTTACTGATTTTGTGCCAACTGCAGAAAAACTGTAAATTAAAAGTAACCAATCATTAATCTTTATGTATCCTATTAAGACACAAAGTCTCATTAAAGTCACTTTTCTATGTTTATTTACAGCAAATCTGCTACACAGTGAAGCCTTTTGCATGTAAAGTTCATGTAAAAAGTATTAACCCCTAGCATGAATTATTCATAATTTGCCTGATTGTATGTGGATCAGTGTAATCTCAGTAATCCTCAGTAACTTCACGCTGCTCATTAATCGCAGACATTTACAAATGACTCGGAGTTACAGCTCAGAAAATGCAGGACTTTTAAGTTCCCACCATAGTGTCTCCTCACATAGTGCATCTCACAAATGTGCATGTGTCAGTGATTGTGTGTATGGTGTAGCATATAAGCCCAAAGGTTTTATTTGGCTTCAAGAAAAGTCAAATCTGCAGAAGAAAATTAATTAAATTAATTCTTTGCAATTGCTCAATATTGTTTATCTCTTTTTTTGATTGTAACAAAAGCAAAGCAGATCTCAATCCTTCAACAATTAACCAATCAGTGCGCCTTTATCCGTGTCCAATAAAACTGCACTATGTCCTCTACAACAATATTATTATTGTTTTGTCACTGGAACAATGTGATAAACCCAGATCATTATCTCATCTTGAACTTATAAAGTCAGAACTGATTTGATGTAAAAAGAGTTAAAGGTCTCAATTAGTTTATAAATTAAACTTATGAGCTGTAACAATATAAAAGAAATGGAAAACAATCTTTTTTGTTCTCAATCAATTTGATATAAACTGTAAAAGCCAATATAAGTTCCACAGAGAGGGTTAATTTGCTTCATTAGTGCTCTAGAGACAAATATTCACACCAATAGTTTACAGAAAACTGGTGTAAATGACACCAAAAGCTCAGATCTTTCATCTCTTATGTCCATAGTGGTACAAATCAATTTCTCCTCATGGTCTGAGTGAGTCGGAGCACCTGGCCCTGCTGTTTACTGACCCCTTTACACCCTAAAGCTTGGCCTGTTTAAACGCTACATGTCAGAGCAGCTGTAAAGAGTCTTTTTGAGCCTCTTTCAGCAGCACCAGACAGCCGTTGTGAAACACACACTACAGAAAAAGGGCTCTGAGTGGTGTCTTAGAGAGCAAAATGCTGAAGCTATTGCTTTATTTATCAATGAGAAGGGCTCAGTTGGGGCTTTCTCTTGACAAACACATGGAATATCACCTCATAGTGCATATTGCACCACTTAGGAGGCGATTTAAGACAAAAGCGAGCCTGCAACATCACTGAAGCTCTGCTATACACTCCAACAGAACCCTAAACTAGAGAGGAATTGTCACTATGAGGAAGATGAGAAAATTCATTTTTTATTTGATTTTTACTGAGAGGATGATTTGTTAGCTGCAACGCAAAACCATGCAAATGTTTTCCACTGCGCCTTGCCAAGGCAGAGTCATGAAGACTCTTCCTCAGCATGATGGAGCGGGCTGTTTAAAAACGGAGGTATTTACGACTCAGCGCTCTCCTCTAGTTCCTGGAGCTCCACTAAGCATGTGTGACAGGCAGTGTGACACCACCAGCTCGGTTTAAAGATAGACAGGGCGTTGGTTCCGCCTAGTTTGTTTCTGGGTCTGCACACCTGCTTGTCTGTCTGTCTTGAATTGAAGCACGACGGAATATTTTCTAAGATAACTTAGTCAGCATATGTGAAATCCTGCTTGTGTTATCGAGTGTCGTCTACAAATGTGTGTGCACGCTTTATTATTTAACTCTCTCAGAACTGGATAAAATGTCATTTAAAAAATGTATCTATTTATTTAGGCAAAACACACAGACAAAATGCATCAGTTGATAGTGTCACAGCTTTTTTTTTTATCTTCCTGCACGCCTCAAGCTTAATTTCAGCACATCATTTAAGAGAAGAAGCTAAATAAAATAAGATTTCAACCTGTAGAGTTGTGATTATCCTGTTTTCAGAAGAAACAATGGTTCAAATTACGGTTTGTAAATATTAAACTCAAATTATTCTTTTGAAAAATAAGCTTTAGATCTTTTGGGGAATCACAGAAATGAATTTATTGTAAGTTAAAGAGTGAAATACATGGAAATATTCACCTGAAAATCAATAATATACTCAGATAGTGTTTATTATTGTACTGAAACTATTTTGTTCAAGTCAATCAAAGCAAAAATAGCAAATTGCTGCTAAAAATCAATTAAACTGTCAGACACTGCTTGTGCTCTTTTGCCCCCTAGTGGGTGAAGGTAGAAGTGCAGGCAGCGCGGAGGTCATGGCCTGATTCCTGAAGCTTGTTTCGGGGAATAAATGTTAGAAGTCTCCTACAAACAGATGTGAACCGTGTGGATTTTTGTAAAACGGCCACATATGAAAGGAGGTGCATATTTTTCACTGTTGTATTTAAACAAAATGTATATTTGGCCCAAAATCATACACTTTGTTAAAGTCATGTTATTGCACAATCTGATAACAGTGATCTATAGTGTGTTGCATTGATTGTCTTGCTAAGATTGGTTTTGAACCATCCAAACATTTCCTGGAAATAATACAAACTAGATGTTTGTTCACCTTTTAAATAATAATATATTTTCCACTTAACTCCTGAGGACCAGATAAAAGGGGTTTCAGAACACCACAATGGATCTGGAAAATATTAAAATGATTAAAGAAAAGCAACTTGCATAAAAGTAAACTAGATCCCTGCCTGTCTGTTTTGTGACTCAGAGTAAGAAAGTTTCTACAGAGAAACTTGCAAGAGATGCAGAGGCTGAATGAAACAATGGCCTTGGAGCTGGCATAAAATCCGGTGAGATGATACAGGCTTAGCTCAAGATTAGTTTCACTGCATTACAATGAACGTAAAAGGCTTTACAACAGAGGAGACAAAAATCCTGCAGAGGGATTAGGCTACTTGGTCATGGTGGTGATGGCACCATGTGGCATAGCCTGCAGCTAAATGCATCCATTCTCTAGTTTACTGCGCTAATACCAATGCAGGGTCACAGGATGACTAGAGTCTATCAGCAGCTACAAGGCGAGAGACTGGGTAGACAGTAGGGCTGCTCGATTATGGCAAAAATGATAATCACGATTATTTTGATTGAAATTGAGATCACGATTATTTAAC
>JBAMIG010000026.1:6565725-6576206 GCA_037177335.1 Kiunga ballochi
ATATACAATCCTGCATACCAATCAGCTGCTAAATTCTCCTGTCAGGCTAAACAGTGTTGTTTGACTAATGACTGACATTACTGTGACAGAGTCACTTAGTTTCAGTCCTGAACCATCTGCTTTCGCCTGTAATGCTTCTGTTTTGCTTGGAGTCTGCAGCAAGACAGTACACACGGCCCTGCCAAAGAAAACCCTGTAAAAATAAATTAGTGAGAACGAGGGCTGAGTTCCGAGGAGGTGAGGCTTGT
The DNA here is from genome assembly GCA_037177335.1 of Kiunga ballochi. Classification (NCBI taxonomy): domain Eukaryota; kingdom Metazoa; phylum Chordata; class Actinopteri; order Atheriniformes; family Pseudomugilidae; genus Kiunga; species Kiunga ballochi. The sequence goes on from JBAMIG010000026.1 coordinate 6,565,974, forward strand.
GACACATGTATGAGCGGCTGTGCCAAGTCTGGCGAGGCAGGAGCGCATTAGAGCGTCCAAATGTCAGTGCGGAGCCGACGTGTGAATCCTGCGACCTCCGTGTTGTGCCAGTTGAACTGAAATTACAAACTGAGAGAGCACTTCATAAGAGAGCGTGTCTCTTTGATGTGGCATCCGACTCAAATGCGACTGTATACCTGAAAAAGTGGTGGTATTATCATGTCTACAGAACCTCTGGATAATATTTTCTATTATTAATGTTGTGGATCTTTGTCAAAACAGGCACTGAGAGAGTTCTTTTTTTAAGAGACTTAATGCAAATGATGTGGTTTGGTGTGTCTGAGTCTGGGTTTGAAGCAAATCAATGTGCAAAATAAAGACAGCAAGAAAAGGAAAGTAAGCAAGTTTAGCAGGTTTTGCTCAAACAAAAAGAGGAAAGAGATGTTCTGCTGCATCGCAAAGCCATCGCTCATAACTCAAACATGTTAACGATTCATAAAGAAAGCGGATGGATGGATGGATGGATGGATGGATGGATGGATGGATGGATGGATCGATCTATAAGTGCATTTGTAACTTTATGTTTAGATTCTTGCACAGTTTTGTTTGTCCGACTGGACCAGGACTCTGTGCAGCACCTACAGAGTTTACAAAATGCTGCTACCATTAGCATATACCTTGTTTTGTTCTCCTTAAACTGGTTCATTGTCTGCTTTTATGATAAATTGAAGGATTTACTTAATGGGCTCTTATTGGGTAACTTGTTGCAGCACCACACTCCACGCCAAGCTCTGAGGTCAGAGGTCGGCTCCTGCTGGCTAAAACCTAGAGGCAATAAAGCTTTTTTCTGTTTATTTCATTAGTTTTATTTGTATTTGTTGACTGTGGTTGTTGTTGAGAAGTACTTTGATAAACTAAAGTTGATATAAATGTGATATGTAAATACATGTTGGACTGAATTTGAATTGAATTGCAGACAGTATGCAGCAGGTAGATAGAGATAAGTGACTCTTATGTACAGTATTTTCATTTAAATTTCTTGCATATCAGTGATGAATGTCCAATAGCCAGTTATGGCCTCAGAAAATTGTATGAGGCACAATTGGCCGTACATTGGAGTGTAGCTCTGTAACTCTCTGTAAGACTTTTTATGCACATTATTTTGTTTTTTAAGTCATGCCAACAAAAGCTCCTAAACTCAATGGTCTGAACATGTTAAGTGCATGTGTGTGAAGGTTAACAAATTAATTTAGTATCTGTTTTGATACTACTTCCTTCCTACCTTGGGAATCATGATAGGCTTGCAGATTTGCCATCTTTATTTTTCAAAGATCATGCACTACAGAGTAAATATTGTTCTGTTTTTATCCTCATTTGTACAGACACATGTGTTTCTCTATGGACGTGTTTGCGGTAAACTTTAACAAGGCATCATCAACGTTTTATCCTTTGGGAGCATGGTCTCTTTGTACGAGTGCATCAAAGCTGGACAAATACTATTCAGACATTGCTGGCCAGCTGAGGAGCCACAGGCTATCTGCAAAGACTAACAGTAGCATGTTTGTCTTTCCTTTCCTGGCCTGGCTTGGGTCTTGTTATTACTGTGTCACTGTTTTGACTAGCTCACATTTTATCAAGTCTCCTACTTCATAATGACACACAATGCTCAGCACTCTGGTGAGCATGGATTAATATAGTGTGAGGTGGGTCAAGATTGTAAAACTGTCACTTATCTGAAAATTCACTTATCTTAAATAGGAATTTATGTTTCAAGAGAACTGCAAAGCTTTCAGTCCTATCTCAGTAAAAACCCAGGTGTTAACCTACTCATAAGTTCAACATGAGGAAAATAAAGCCCTAAATGTTAAACATTTGGGTTCAGTGCATGAGCAGTGGAATAGACACAACTGTAATCCAAACAGAAAAGCGGGCTGAGACATGTTTCCATTAACTTTTATGGAAACCATCACAATGCTCAGCATGTGCAGATGAAGAAGGTTGGGATCAGTTTACTCTGCTCCCAAAAGGAATGCTGGGAATTGTTTGTACTGTCTGAACTAGCTTCTGCTTAGTCTGCCTGCTTTAGCTTAGCTTAGCTCAGCTTAGCTTAGCTTAGCTTAGCCATTCTTGATGTGCATTTAAATATAGATTTATGAATTCAGGAGTCTAAAGAAACTTGACACATCTGTGTTTAACATTGCCTCCTGTAAAGAGGTGTGTTTGTATCACATCTGAATGTGGGATTTTAAACCCATAATCAACAGAATCTGGGATCAACATCCTGTTTCCAGCCTTGGCAGGCGAGGCGTAAAAGTGATCCAATTTTAAAGATATTAATGCTAATAGATTGCCAAGTGCAGAAATAAAACAGGGCTTTGTGGTTTCATCTAACATGTAAACAGAAAGGAATTTAGCTTTTTACCATGGTAAAATGTGAAAAAGGATTTCTGTTTTACATCACACATTCACAAATGTTCCTGCAAACCATAACAAGAATCTCTAATGATTGCTTCAGAACACAGGGCTGAAATAGCTGTGGTTCAATGCTATTCATAGTTCAAAGCATGTGAAGTACATAGCAAATTACTCATGGAGGAGGTGGCTGTAAATCTTCACCCACCCACCACTGTGTGACCTGCACAATGAGAAGAAAAGAAATTCATCATTCATGTTGAAATGATCTCCTAATTTTTCTGGACAGCTCTGACAGGCATGTTTTATAGGTGAGAGATGGGAGTTTTCCTCTTGGGCCATTTTTTTTAGCCAGCAATGTTTCACACGCTTACAACTGCAGCTGTAGTTCCTGACTTTAAAATAACACATGGACAAGTTTTCTGACCATGTAAGCATTAACACTGGAGAACAAATAAAGTAAAATATAAAGCAAATTTCATGTGAAATGCAACTAAATGTGCTTTACATGAGTAAAATAAACAGACATGATAATACATAATGTCAGTTGGTATACAAACAGAAATCAACAACTTTATTATGATCATCGTCATCATCACCAAGACTATTTAAAAGAACTGTGGTTTGGAGCAGACTTCTGGTTTTCTGGTTGTTTGTCCTGATATTCAGAGAATAAACCTAAAAGCTGATCCTGTTTATTTAGTTTTAATGCTCCTGTGTTGTAGAGAAATTGTTGTCAAGTGTCTGGATGTCTGAAAGATAAGATTTGTACATGAACGTCGTCACATACGCTTGGGGAAGCCGAGGAGTCTCTGAAAAACTGTTCAAAGAAAAAATGTTTTAAAAGCAATATCACATCTGATATGTCATATGAGAATGGTAATAAAATCTCATTGTCATAGTTCTTTCCCCAAAACACTTGCAGATGCCCAGCTCCAACTAACAAACGAACCTGTAAAAACTCCTTTAAAGCAGTCACACATATTGAAAACAAATGTATATCTTGATAAATGTGAAAGTGAAATAATTGGCTTGCAGAACTGAATCCAAGATTTTAACTTGAGAGAACTTAATAACATTGCATGTAACAAAATTGCATCAATTTAACTAGTTTTATTCAAAGAAAAAGTATACTTTGATGTAATATTAAATATTAAGCTTGATCAAAGTGAAGAATTTGTAAAACTAAGTAAAAAAGGTGCAAAGAGATCTTTAGAATAAGTAATATTCTTACTTTGAGGCAATGCAAAATGTTTGACTTGGTAGAAATAGATTTTTTGCTTGATATTAAATCAAATTGTATAGTTTCAACCAAACCATACATTTTATTAGAACAAAATTAATATTTTTAGGTTTATCCAAATTATCTATTTTTTTCAGTGTATGAATATTTTTTTCTAAATCCTGCTGAGTCTTTTTTTCCAGCATATTATTCATGTAATAAATAGCTGGTTGGTTGAATAGCTGTTAAATGTTCAGTCCAAAATGTATTCTCATGAATACATTTGACTTGTTGCATAATGTGTTGTAACTTGAATTGTTTTCATTAAATATATTCTGTGAAAGCTATTGTTAAATTTTTATATTTAAACTTACATTTAGGTTTAAATCAGTTAAAAAAATAAATAAAAATCAAGGTGCTGGGGGTCTGTGCCTGGACTGTTTTTTTTTCTTTTTTTTTTACTGTCTATTCTTTGTTATCATGGCTTCTTCTTTTATTCTGGATATTTTCTTATGCTTCCCTGCAGGTTTGGAAATTTTTGCTTCCACCTGATGTTTCAATGAGACAAATCCTCTAATAGAGCAATAAATCCTCTAATGTCTCCTTGATCTTATTTTTAGCCCTACTAAGGTCAGTTGAGTGTGGGAATGGAGAGTTTAACACTTGTTCAGTGTTCAAAGCCAATATTTATTTGATCTCCTGAACACATAGTTCTTTTGCAACCTCATTCCAGTGTCCTCGCTGTGCCGCTCTGCAACTGTTTCCAAGATAACGTCTGTTAAACTCTTTTAATCCCTCAGCTATGTTCTGTTTCATGCTGTCTGGGTTTTTTTCATCATTGCATCGCTGAGGTAAATACTGGTTTAAGCTTGACTGAATCACTTCCTTGTGTTTTAAACACATGATACTGAAATCATTATGCTTATTGCTCTTTGTACTAGAAATCAAGAATATATACAGATAATAAATGGATCAAGCCAGGTACCAACACTGCAGAGTTTAAACAACTGTAATTTAGACTTAATCTGTAATATTTACTAATGCTTTATTGTAGAAAGACATTAACTCACACATGTCTTAAAGATCTTTTATTGTCCCACTTTTAGATATAGCCCTGCTCCAACACACCTGAATCAAATGAATGTGTCGTTATCTGGCTTCTACAGAGCTGAATGACATGCAGATGAGGGGTATGTGCCATTTGACTGTATGTTTGGATGTTTTTCCAGGAAAAAGGGGATTTCATGAATATTTTGGATGGTCACTGAACTGGATATTTTCATCTGAACTGGCTTCATCTGGTTGCTTCTGAATCTCGATGCTACTCTGCAGGAAGAGCATTTAATTTAAGCAAAAGGTGAACACTTTTTTCTGGGATTGTGCTGCTGCAGAGAGTCATTTTTCTGGGTTAGAAAACAGATTTAGCTGTGGATAAAAATATATTTAAAGGGTTTAAATGTATGTTCTGTTTCAAGCAAACAAAGCACAACACACCTTTTATCATTTTCCCACTGACACTCCACATGTTGCTCGCTAATCCAATATCTATCATGCATCAAACACGTACTGTGCGCTGTTTCCATCCAACCAGACAGCCTTGACTGTCGTTTTGTTTTTTTAGTTTTTCTTTTCCTTTCTTGCTCTTTCAGTCGCAGTGCTCATTGAAAACTGTGTGTTTTTATCTGTTTACTAGCATAAAACATAGTTGCGTACTGCGTCTTTAAAAACTGTATGCATTATTAAACCAGGAAGGAGAGTCCTGCATCATCAAAGACCATTTCTAATTGGTAGGAAAATGTCTGTTAACCACTTATTATGGCTAATAAAAAGAGACTTTTATGAGATGAGCATAAAGATTACATTTTGGAGCAATGGGAAAAGATTGAATTTAATTGTGATCCAGGGCAGCTTTAGAGAGAAAAAGACATCATTTTCACACATTGGTCACATGGAAACTTCCAGATGGGATGGAGAATACTTAATGCAGCTGTCCAGCTCTGCTATCATAAATAAGATATTGGCAACAAAAGTATTTATTTAACTAAGAGAAATGCATGTTGAAACAATAGGATGTTTGTTGATATTTACACACAGGAGCTGCAGTATGATCCATTTATGTGCAGGCAGTTACATGACAACCACACACTCTGCAGCATGTTTAGCTTCTTGATAGTGAGTTGCAGTATAAAAAAAGTTGTTTAAAACTGAAAAAGTGTCTTTTAGGAAGCTTAGTTTAGCATTTGGCCTTTGCCAGTGTAGTTTTTTTAAGCCAGAAATCTCCATATATGGACACAAAGGTGAAGCAGGATACAGAGTTTAAAGTCTGATAGTACAGAATATAATTTGCTAGATTATTAAATTGAGTAATAGAAGTGTTACAGGAATTATTTAAAAAACTAACACCACAATGATCACATGGGACAAATCTGCTTTGTGATTGCAGTATGGCGTGCCAGGAAATGTTTAATGCAGCATTTCAAGTGATAAAAGTTAACACTTTGTGCACTAAAAGTACCAGCCTCTAGTGGCCTTTACTGGTATTGCAAAGTTAAGTATTCATTTGTAAAATCATTTTTTCTTTTAAAAAATGTGCTTTTTTAAATGTTCATAGAGGATATTAATAAATGATTATATTTAAATATATATTTTGAAGTTTTAATCTATTTCAAACAAAATATCAATTAAGTAAAAGAATATAGTTTGAAAATAACTCTCAACAGTCTGAAAAGGTTGTAACATGTACGCATCTATCTGAGTTTTTCCTGAACTTTCGTTTTACCGTTCGGTTTACCACAAATAGTTTAAGGTATATGATTCTCATTAAACGTTTTTTGTTTTCCTGGTAGATTATATCCACCTTCATTCTAATAAAACATATTTTGTACATACCAAGTTGTTTTCAGGTCTTTTACATTATTATTGCTGTTTTTACCTTCCTGCTATCTCACTTTAAAGACAACTTAGTGCTGTTTTTGTCTCCTAACATAACACAATATGTCATCTATCCATGCATTATCTGCACCCCTTAGTCCAATGAAAGGGTTTTGGGTGGCAGGGTACACCTTGGGCAGGTCGCCATACCATCTCAGCACAATATTTCAAATAGGGCAAAATAGGTGACAGAATATGAAGTGATATTAGATCCAATTATCCATTAATTTTCAATCAAGCTTCATCCAATTTAGGATCACAGGGAAGCTATAATACAATTATCAAAGGGCCAGAAAATTACATTTTTGTAATTTTTAAAATTTGTGATTGAAAGTTAGTTCAACTTATAGTGTGATTACTGTAAGAAATATCAGAAAACATTACAGCAGAAGGTCCTGACTTCACCTGGATGAACCTTTTTTTTTTAAAATGGACAAACTTGTTTCCATTTTTAATTAGTAAAAGTGTTTCTCTTTTTCTGTCTTAAAGACTTGGACATTATTCTCTATTTAGGGATTGTTTTCAAACACATTTGACTGTGCATAGTTTTAGAGATCTCTTAAAATACCTTTTTTTATTATTATTTTATCTTTTTTTTCCGCATGTAATGGCCTGCAACTTGTATGCTCTCCCACCAGGTTTGAATTTCATCCCGACACAAAACCAAGTAAACAGGCAAAGATTTCTCACCATCAAACCCAGGGGGTATTCAGCACAGACTAATCCAACCTCACTTCCAAGGGCGGCAGGAATGAAATGCAAACCAAAGCTTTCTGGCTTTAGCTAATAGCCAAATAAATCCAACATTTGATAGGGACTCTCTCTTTTCTCATGTTGACAGGCTTTGCATTACTTCCATGTTCAAGGCTTATAGAGTACACTCAGGTGACAGCATGGCTGACAAAACCTGAATATAAGTGAGGAAAGTACCACAATTCTGCACACAGTGTTGATGTTATTTAAATCCATATATACTTAAATGTTCTTCCGTTAAGTTCAAGTTGAAGGCAAATATTTGAGGTTAATTTGTAAAATATCAACAATGACTTGCTAATTTCATCAATCTATATTTACTCCCAGTTGGACGTAAACAAGACGTGATGTTGTAACTGGGACATTTTAGTATGAATTTGATGGAAACAATAGCGCTCAGAAAAGTTAGGTAATAGTGGTTTTTACCATTGTGTACCATTACATTAACTGTCAGTGTCTTGCAAGTGAGGGCACCACTATTTTAAGAAAGGAATGTTGTCCCCTTCTGGTCTAATGGAGGGTTTTGGCTGCTTAATGGTCCTGTTCTGCTTTTTTGCTGGACTGGATCGTGTGAATGTGCTTCAGCACAGCCTTTTCCTAAATGAAGCATCATCTGTAGCATAGTATAAGTTGCCCTTTTTCTTTTTTAACTGCATTTCTGGCTCGCTTTAACCTGCACTTGCACGCAGTGACTCCTGGACAGATTTCAGGGATTTCCAGTAGAGAATCATGTCTGCTTTTATTGCAGTCTTTTTCCATACAGACGTACCTAAATTTTGTTAATCTTAAAATAACGTTTTATTTTGTAGGCACCTGGAGAATCATGTTGAAATCATGATTCACAAAATCATGTTAACATCTCATATGTTTATGTTCCTACTGCGGGATAACATTGGACTAGGTTTTCATTTACATTTTAACAGAGTCACAATATTTTCTAGGTTGGGGTTGTAAAATGATTTAATTGTGTTGCCTGAAACCCAAAAAACCTTTTATAATTGACTAAAAGTACACTAAAAAAAAATTTTCCTGGTATTTCTGGTTGAGTGAATTTATTTTGTACAAGGTTTATGAGATCCAGTTGTTCGGCTTTTAGCCTTTGTGTATTGTTTGAGTGAATGTACATCATGAGCATCAGGCAGCAGCCAGGCAGTGTGCAGGAGTTGATGACTGACAAACTGCAGAGAAGCAGAAAAAGTAAACAGTTGTGGATCATATTCACCAATCTCATAGGTGTAATTACTCTAATTCTGTTGTGGCTAACCATTATGCTGCTGCCCAGAGGCACGGGGACAGAAAGCTGCACAATTACTCCATTGATGGAGAATTTTTCGGCCTATGAAAACAGTTTTTATGCCTTCTATGGCTCTGGTGGAGCTCTGTCGTGTCTGGCATAAAATAAATAAAAATTATTTTATCTGGGTTATTTCAAGTAATGTTTGCATTGATTGTTCTGTCAGAAAGACATTCTTCTGATTTAACATAACTGGAAAATTCCTTTTCATGCCTTCTTAGTGTGATTTCCCCTCGATAAGCATCCCTGCCTCTTCCCCCTGTCATCTTAAATCTAATGGCTCGCTGTAAATGTAATGTAAATATATTTAAACATTCAAGAAAAAGATAAATATAGCTCCATATAAACAACCCTCAGTCTTCCAGTGTGAAAACAAACCCTGCTTTGTTTTTGTTTCTCTTATGCAAGTTCAGTCGGTCAAATACTGTAATTACATGAGTTCTCTTGCACAGGTGTAGATGATCCATCCTAGATTAATGTTAGCATTGACGTTGTACTGATGGTGATGATGACACAGGGACAACATGCGGACAACCCTTAGTCCTACATGTCACTTGTCCAGCTGAGAGAAACAAGATGGCTGTGTTTGCTAACACTCATTCCTTAGATTAACTTTCTTTATACTGCTCAAAGGAGATATATGATGCTTTTAAATCCTCCCTTTCAAAATGAAAATCATTCATTTGTCTGTTTAAAGTAAAACCACAATGTTTTTGTCTGAATTCCTGCTTATTCTCCCTCCACACACCTTATAACGCTGCTCTGAGGTGCGTCTTCAGAGCGACTTGTTTTGGTGCGGTTAAATGTGTATATGTGTGTGTGTGTGTATGTGTATATGTGTATATATATGTATGTGTGTATATATATGTATGTGTATATGTGTGTATATGTGTATATGTATATATGTGTATATGTATATATGTGTATATGTATATGTGTGTATATGTGTATGTGTATGTATGTGTATATGTGTGTATGTGTATATGTGTATAAATATGTATGTGTATATGTGTATATATATGTATGTATGTGTATATGTGTATGTGTATGTATGTGTATATGTGTGTGTGTGTATATGTGTGTATATATGTGTGTATGTGTATATGTATGTGTATATGTGTATATATGTGTATATATGTGTATGTGTATATGTGTATATATGTGTATGTGTATATGTGTATATATATGTATGTGTATATGTGTATATATGTGTATGTGTGTATATATGTGTATGTGTATATATATGTATGTGTGTATGTGTATATATATGTATGTGTTTATGTGTGTGTATATGTGTGTATATATATGTGTATGTGTGTATGTATATATGTATGTGTATATGTGTATATATATGTATGTGTATATGTATGTGTATATATATGTATGTGTATATGTGTATATATATGTATGTGTATATGTGTATATATATGTATGTGTATATGTATGTGTATATATATGTATGTGTATATATATATGTATGTGTATATGTGTGTATATATATATATGTATGTGTATATATATATGTATGTGTATATGTGTGTATATATATATATGTATGTGTATATATATATGTATGTGTATATGTGTGTATATATATATATGTATGTGTATATATATATGT
>JBAMIG010000026.1:6591605-6614279 GCA_037177335.1 Kiunga ballochi
AAAAAAATAAATAGTCAAAAATAATAGATTTAGTTAAAGGGTCAAATAAAGTTTTAGATTTCAAAAGTGAGATGTCTCTGCCCAGTTATTCTCAATTCAGGCATTAAGGGGTTAAAGCTCAATGAGGGGATTTAGGTTCCTAAATTTCCCTGTTCATTTATTTTGACAGAATACCATGGTATAATTTCAGCCTATGTCCCACTTTGTGTCAATACTTCTAAAATTAGCTCCTACAGGAAAACTGGATGCAACACATGGCCAAAACACCTCATTTAGCTCTTTTCACTGAAGAGCAATAGCAACTGCATTGTGTGGCCAGACATTTGGGGACTTCCTTCCTGCTGTCTGCACCGCTCTGGGTCCTGCACACAGCCATGTTTTTCCCACATAAATGGACAGATGTGTAGTCCTGTATTACGACACATTGGTTTCGTTTTAATATTGAATAAAGTAGCATAAAAAATACAACTAAAAAGCACACAATCTTTTAAAAGAACACACATTTGGAGCAGTTTGCATCATTTAATGCTTAATTTCAGCAACTTGTCCTTCTCTGCTTTGTCTTTTTTAAAGCTTCAGACAGTATCGGCTCAAACAAGAGCAGTCCAGGTGGTTCCACATCTTTCCAGTACTGCCCCCAAGCTGCTGCAAAGTGCAAAAACATGAGTCTGTGTTTGCAGGAGCAGGACCAAGCAGTCTCGCTGATTTATGTTCGAGCCTGAAGAGAGAGGCAAAGAGGATGCTTGCTTTAACCTTGAGTTTGTCTCAGCAGTGGGCTCAGATAGGAGCATAAATGTTTATTAACTTGCTTGTTTTACTACACTTGGTACAAGAGGATTTTATCAGGTGGCATATTAGAAAATTAGGGCCAGACAGATCAGTAAACAAAGCGAAGATGCTGACATATTGGAAGGTTGGTATTAGATTAATTGTGAGAAAATGGCAGAAACAAATGACGGCGTTGGTTTCTCAGATGGTGGTAAAGACCTGGTTTGTCTCACAAACATTAAAGCTTGTTTTGGTCAAATTGGTTCATAACTTTGATAAAAATATATATATTTACAAGCTGAAGTTGTCTTGCTATCTATTTGTATTAATTTAGTTTCTAAGGGAAGGTTGGGATGTAGATGCAGGATTTTCTGTTTTAGTGTTTTTTTTTTGTGATTTTGTCATTAGATTTACTGCAAGTAAGGATAAACTGTCCAAACCATTAAATGAAACATTAAAGTACTTGTTTCAGAAAGTTGATCTCATTCAGCACAGCATTGAGACATTTTACTGCAGAAAAAAACAGGGTTGCTTCCTGACTACAACAGATAAAACCCTTCAGTAGAAATAAAAACATCTAGCAAAATCCAAGGATTTATAGTAATAAAACCATGCTGTATTTTCTATTAAATTACAACACAGACAATATACTGATACAGTAATTTTGTCATAGGGCTTCAGGCAGGATGTTTATTCCAATCCTAAACAATGAAACTGTTTATGCATGAAAAGTCTGTGTTATGCCTTTTAGAAAGCTTGTTGGTTTATTTATCTTTAGTAGACTAGATTATTATATTACACTCCATCAGACAGCTGCTGTTAGCCCAGATACTGCGGCTCGATTCTTCATTATCAAAAATATGGATCACTTATGTCCAGTCTTCTGCTCATCTGTCAAAGATTGATTCCAAAATCCTGTTGTTGGTTTTTAAAGCACTAAAAGTGTTAGGGCCTGAATGTATTCAGGAGCTTCTGAATACCCTCAGCTCATCAGGATCTACTGTCTGACACGGAGGCAGGATTCAGTTTTAGGCTCCTCACGTGGAATAAACCTCCAGAAACCTGCAGCTCTTTTAAACTCGCCTGCTTCTAAATCAAGACTAAACACTTTATTTGCAGCTTTTATCAAATAAATAATTCCTTATTTCATCTCATTTAAAAATAAACTAATTTTTCAACTGCAGCAAACTTCCTTAAACAAAACCAGAATGAGTTGAGCAGCCAAAGAGATGTTTTTTTTGCCAGAAATCTGCTTTGTATCCACTATATAAGCCGTGCTTTCATCAATATAAACGCTGCATTTTGCTCATGTGGTTGAGGTGGAGCTACATACTTAGCAGTCCTGCTTTCCTGCTTTCCTGTATCTGCGTCAGCCCCCTCCAACAGGTCACAAAATAAGTCCAGCTATGCACATTTTGTAGACTTTACTTTGACTTGCTGCTCTGTGAAATTTAATTTGACCTTTTCTGAGCCTCCACTAGCTTTTTAAATGAAACCATGTGGCCACTATTTAGCACAACAGCCAAACGCTGCATTTCCATCAATAAGAAGTAGGAATGCTGCAACGTTTTTCAAATCTTTGCTACGTCTGGGTGGGAATTTAATTTTAAACATCTGAAAAGATCTTCAGACACATGTTAGGATGTATTAAAAAATTTATTTTTTCCTAATATAAACTCCTGAATAGAGGTTGTAATTCGCAACAATGCAGCTGATGTGGTTATTAATAACAGGTCAGAGACAGAGGAAGGGAGACTTCATGTGGATTCTTGCACAGCATGGTATGTTCGCTTCTTATTTGCATGATTTTAGAAAATCTATTCATGCAGCTGAAAAACTGCAGAATTTATTCAGTGTGTGGTTTTAGCATAGTGTAACTTATCAGATTTAGCGTTTGGCCAGACATTGTTACTCCGAATGAAAATGTTCATTCACAAAATTAGTGTTCCTTTTAGGAGCCAGTGCAACAAAACAAAAGACAACAAAAACAAAAACAACAAAAAAGAAAATGGAAAGAAATAGAAATATGGCTAAACCACATGATATTCATGCATGCACTTAAAAGCCTCACAAGTGTTTCCTTCCTGCTGTGCACAATGTCATGCACAATAAACTCAATAAAGTCTAAAAACTATGCAAAAATCTGAGTTCTAACTTGCTATTAGCTGCTATCCACAGACACCAGATACTCTGTTTTGACATAACTCAAGTGCTAATATAAAAATAATTCTCCTCCTGGTGCGATCTTTGCCCGAGATTAATATTGTGGCCAGACATTTGGTGACTCAGAGCAGCAGGAGAGGAAAAATGTCTGTCAGTAAAAGGGGCAAAGAGGTTGGACAGTCTGTGCGTATGTGCGGTGAATGAGGTGCAATGTGTGTGTGTTTGTGTGTCAAAGGTTAGTAGAGCAGGAAACAGCGAAGCGCTCTGCAGGATTTTGCTTTCCTTCATGCTCATTTGGAGAATCAGATAAAATGAGTCTCGTCAATCCTGTTAAAGGTCAGCGGACCTCTCTGCTGCTTTGTCAAAGTGGACGTCCTGTGAGGTGACTGGAGTAGGTGTGACGGAAAGATGAAAAACAGCAAAGTTGCATGAAGAGTCATGTCCATTTTATTCTCGTTTTTCCTTTTACTGTGTGGGAAAATGTAACTTTTACCTGTTTGGATCAACAAGAGGAGGATCGTGATGATTAACTGGTTGATTCTTTGGGTTTGTGTTGACTGAGTCAGCATTAACTCCCTAGAAAAAGACAGAAAAAGGCAAAGAAAACATATTCATGTCCAGGATATAAGTACGACTCAGTGGTTTGTGGTTATATTGGGGTGAGATGCTGTTGGGAAAACAGACGGTCGGTTCATGAAACTAGTGCGTGGTATTAATTACAAGAAGCATTTTTAACTAGAAAATGATCAAAAAGAAAATGTTTTATTGGCAAAATGAAACCTTCATTTACAATAGAGAATTTCTTTGTCCAGCTTGTGGGAAAGTAAGTAAAAACACGCTGATATAACTAGTTTATTTCAAAACAGAGTTTGCTGCCCTCTGTTGAACTTCTGCCTCACTGCCAGCAGCATCTGCGTCATCACCAAAGGGATTTTATTGTTTATTTGTATTTGTAATTTTAGTTTTCTTTAGGATAAAACACAATAATCATATTCTAAGCTCATTTTTACACAGCAGATGTTTTTCTATCGGCCTTTTGACTGCAGATACTCCAAACACACACCTGCTCTCTAAGCACTCCCATTCGCCAGAGAGAAAGTGGTGTGTTTTTCACATAAAGGTAAAGTAATACCCTGCATCAAAACAGGGTGCATTTCCCAGATGTTATCTTGGCGCTCATGTTACGCTGCTGTCAGCTGATTGTTGCATAATGGAGATAATATAGTTGCACATTTTGTGTGTTATTTGAAAGCATATTTTTAAGGATCTTGTGTTTTTATCATGAGAACCTCAGCTCAGTGTGCAAAAACTAATTTTGGGGTGATCTTTATAGATGTTCATACGCTTCTTTATTTTTAGCTCCTTTCTTATAGGAAAAAGTGCATTCTTCAATTTCACCAAGCCTGATCTAAATCAATTAAAACAGGTACCATAGCCTTTTGCTCCTCATCCTCATCCAGTTCCACATCTGCAATGTATCAGGAGGAGAAAACAGAAGAGGAGTGGAAATTAGATTGTTTTCAAAGCCAAGCAGGAGGTGATAAAAGACTTGTGGCTCATCACCAAGAGCTGCCAGCTGCAGTTGTAAATGTTGGAGCTCGGAGAAAGCAGCAATCGCTCTGGGCTGCAGGGTTTCTGTTATTAAAGCTGAGGTCATTCATAAAATATTAATGGGATTAAACTTCACCAAACAGGAGGGGAATTACTCAGTGATGTCTTTCCAGACAATATAAACCAAAGAAACTCCTTTTTCCATTTGTGGCCGAAAGTGTTCCAGTTTTCATCACTTTGCAGTGTTGCTGTTCTTTCTCACAACTCTTAGTGTTTTCCTTTCGTTCTTTTAAACCAAAATTTGCGCCAGCGTATCACAGACTTAAATAATTGTTTCAAGTGCAGTGATGAGAAAGAGGTTTCTTGTTTCACGTGTGTGTGTGTCGTTTATTAGCCTGTTGTCAGATTTACCTCACTTTCAGCTTGAGAAAACAAATAAGGCTAAACTTAATATTTATATAAGGAGAATAAATGGAAGCAAGAATAAGACTTTGATTAAATAGCTGTAAATTGAAGCGGCTTTGTTTAGATGCAGTAAAATGAAGCTAAACAGTTTCTGTCTCTATGCAGAAGCACCTTGTGGTTGAATCCTTTTTGTCCTCCGAACTTTAATTATTCACGGCATGAATTCGATAGGATGCTGCAAACATTCCTCTGAGATTTTGCTCCATATTTACATGATGGAATCAGAAAGATGCTGATTTGCACGTCCACAATAAAAATCTCTTGTTGACTGTTGGAGCACTTGGAGGTGATTTGAGCATCATGGAAGGAGCCATCAGATGGTGATTATAGAGGAAAACACATGGTCAGTAACAACACCCATGTAGGTGATGGTACTAAGGGGTCTGATGTGTGCTTAAAGAAAATAGAGCTGCATGTTGTGCTGAACAAGACAAGGATTGATGCTTTTTGATGGTACCCTCTGAATGTAGAGCTGAGATAGACTCATCAGACGGGAACGTTTTGTATCTTCTACTGTTTAGTTTGGTGACAGAAATGGTTGTTCTGCTGCTGCAGCAGGTTTGTGTTGCATGTACAGTGGCATTCTGCATAATTAACCAGTGGTGAATTTATTTATTGCCTTTCTATCTTTTTTTCTGCTCCTTGCTGGATATTTGCCATTTTTCAGGCATTTCTCAGTGAACCTACAAAATAATTGCATGTTAAAAATCCAGCAGATGCACATAGATTTAGGTACTTTTTGATGTACTTCATTTACATATATTGTTTATAGTATATCTCGGAAAATGTGAAACGGCATAGAGGAGCTCAGAAAATCTCACCCACATCTCCATGTTTGCAAATCAGTTTGTAAATGTCGGAAGAACGTGGTCGTGCCATGAAGGGAAGTTCCTGGATTTTCCTTTTTTTAAAGACTCATGAGAGGAAAATGCACAAACTCTGGCTTAACCACAGCCTGTGATGGAGGAAAGAGATGATTCAGGAAGTCATTTTATTTGCCTAATAGAATAACAAGCGCCATACTTTAATGTCATTATAATTCTGTAATTATGGCATTGTACATCAGTGGTCCAGACATTTTAATTGCCTTCTCATTACTTTGTCTGGGAACCAAAAGATGACTGATAATCAAAACCTCTTTATATTCTGATATAGTGGCATGAATTTGTTTTCACATGGAAGGAGCACAAAAGCTCCAGTGGAGATATTGCATTGGACTGTGGATACCATGAAGCAGTTCTGCAAAAGTAAATACCATGTTTGTGAATCTGAGGCTTTAAGGCTCATTAAATACAATTAAAGATCCCCAAGCCTGAAGAGGATCTTCTAGAAATAATCAAAATGATAAGACTGGCTTGAATCATAGAAGAAAAAGAGAAGAAATGAGCTAAACATAAGCTTAAACACATCATTTCCTCCATTTAATTGTCTGATTTGTTAATGTTTGTTGTCTGGTTTTGATAAAAGCCCTGATCATATATTAGCATCACATGTTGAGAAGTTTTCTGCAGGAAAATAATACTTTTATGGTTTGAATTGTCTGGGATGTAGTGCTACACTTGACCGTCCCGCTCTTTGGACAGGACAGTCACACAGATGCGTTTGTTTGCTGTTTGTCAGTAGGTGATGAAGACCAGTCCATTTCACAGAGAATATCTTCCAGGAGGTTTTCACTAAAATGTTAATGAGCTGACTGACTCGCTCCGTTTACAAACTCAGTTTCTTGTTGATTTTTATAGCAGAATAAAAAAAAAAGGTTTCCTCCTGCGGTTTCAGAGAGCATGAAAAACAAATGGAGGAGTCCGGCCTGGTTAGCATGTGACGTTTAAACCCCTTCGGAAAGTTTAGCCGGAGGAGAAGCTGTTTTGGATTTAAGCTTTCAAACTAAATGTAATTCCTTTTGAATCCTTTTATGTTTATTGTAAATGTAGAAGCACGTTTTAGTTGCCAACTTGTCTGACATCTCCATCTGTTGCCCTCTTGTTCCTGTCAAGGTTGCTTTGCTGCTGCTTTGACGTGACGTCTCTATTTTTACTGCTTTAAACGAAGACAGCATTCCCAAACGGCTCAAAGATCCCCGTCAGTCTACTGAGGGTCTCTAAATCCTTTCACAGTTTTACCTATTTAACAATTAAAGTTGGAATTTCTGTTTGGACGTCCAACATTAGATGGCTTATTCTGTGGATTTGATATGTTACTTTTTTAAACACTATTAAAAAATCTTTACTTAAAAATTATGAATATGGCACAAAAAACAAAATCTTACAGGAAAAGTGCTTAACATGTAAGGATTTTGATACAGGAATTAACCAAATTAATCAAAAAACCCAGATCTTCCTATTTATGATATTTCTGACTAGTTGCTTATAAAGGTCTGGCTGAGAAAGATATAAGGCATAGGGAATATATGAAGAGCAAGGTTTTAAAAACACATTAAATTAAGTAATGACATGTTTAAGGAGCCATTGTCAAGAGGCTGAGGTAAATATAAACGTAAAATATGTGGTTTATTTAATCCAGATTTTATTTCCTCATTCTTTATAACCTGAATAAACAGTGGAAACTGAGAGAATAACAACACACCCCGGAAACGACTAAATATTTACAATCCAACAACATATGGGATTTTTTTGTCATTGAATGGCTCGCATTGTTTTTGCAATAAAAACAGGATTGCTATAAAATAAAGTCTCATTTAACAATAACATAATATTTCTGATTGGCTGAAGATTTCCAGCATTTGCTGCAGTTTAAACTTTGTTTAAAGATGTAATATGAGAAATTAATGTCAATGTTTAGTTATTGTTTAGTTAACATTTAAAACTTGGTTATTCATGCATTACATGCTTAATTCAGACTGAACGAGGCCGAATGAAAATGGGAAACGATATTTACGATAACAAAATATCACAAAATAAATCTATTTTGTTTGTTTTACGTGGTTTATATTCTAAAAAAGCAAAAACAACCCCGTAGAAATGTATATTAAAAGCAGATTTTAAATAACTGCAACTACAGATTTCCCATAAATCACTTTGTTTCACAGGTCTCTGTTTATGTGAGGTGTTATAGACCTTAAGAACACAAAATATTATATGATTACATGAAAGAAAATAACAATCAATCCAAGTTTTATGTTTTTGTTTTTTTGCCTACATTAAAAACATGTCATTTGCAAAGTAACATATATTAATTTTTATATAGCCCATTTAAAATGATAGACATTCAGTTATTAGCCTCTGTCATTGGTGCTAGATCTGCTAACTATACACGCCTTCCTAGAAAACTGTGTGTGATGCATGTAATAAGATCCCCTGAGTGGCAGATTATAGTAAAAAAGAACATGTCAGTAATCTGACATTTATGCATCGCAGGGCCAGATAGGACTGCAGCCCGACGCCTGGCTGGATCCGTGCTGTCCCACCGATGCCGTGGAAAAGACAGAAGGAAGATACCTAAAGAGGAGGGGTGTAGAGGAGAACACTGCTGAAGGAGGGGCAGGACTTCACTTATTAGCAAGGTGAGATGTTTTACTGCTTGTGCTAAAAGCCGCTAAAGTCTTTCTAAAGGAGGCCCAATATTTAACACACACAGCAGAGTACAAATCTGCTTTTATCAATCCTTATATCACAATGAATTTTCTTTTCTGCTTTTTGTTTGCTTTATGTTTATATTCAGATCATATTAATTCACTCGTAGCAGTTTCTGACTTTTTCCCACATGTCAAAATAAAATAGCTTTGTTGTGTGTCTGTATGTTTCTCCTCTTAATACGCTTTTATTAGGCCAATGTATTTGCAGATCAAAGTATTTACACATTAATCAAGCAGAAATATAACACCAGTAAATATCTTCACAAGACAATGTATGAAGAACCTAACTCCAGTCTTCCCAACGTGTGCTCAGCTATAACTTTAATTAACTGGTTTGCTGATGGTATGGAAAGGAAATCAACCCCATTTCCTCTCTCATATCAGCCTGTTTCTCTTCCATCTTCTCCTTTCCTGCTATCTTTGTCTTCATGTTACCTGGAAAGAAAACTCTGCATTAAGTGTATCAACCCATTTACACTGGTATCAATTATTATGGGAGATGCATGTTTCAGGATTAAATATTTCATTCTTATGATAACAGATACCACAAAAAAAATCATATTATAAGATAAAAACATAAACCAAACAGAATAAAACATCTATATATACAGTACTTTCTTCTAAATCATTCTGCTAAAATACATACATGTGCATGTTTAGCACAGAAAAAGTCTTATCCTCCCAAATATTCCACACAGTCAGCCAAGTATACTCCGTAGTTTAGCTTCTTTTCTATAATTGCCCCCAAAAAATGTAAGCATGTTGTACTTTAATTATTACAGCTCTCTGAAATCTTTGATCTGTTTGGTTCTGTTTCAGAACACACAAATACCACAGCTGAGGAAAACATACACTCCTCCATCTGTTTGTTTTCACACAGTGCTGCTGGCAGCACTTAGCAGATCACTCTGGCACGGACTTGCTTGAAGGATTAAGGATCATATTCGAAACTGACCACTTCCCCATAGGGCCTCGTGTATTATGTGTGTGTAATTCACTTTGAGGTAAACAAAGGCAAGGAAGGGGAGAAGGATGTTCCTCATATAGCAGCTTATAGATGAGTTTCTACATAGCATTGTGGAGATGCGTGTGAATGGAGTACTAATGCTCACCTTGCTTGGTAGAGACAAGCGCCAAAAAAATACTTTAAGGTGGTTTAATTTAACAAGGATTGAAGGAAAAATGGTTTTACTGGGATTGCATGTGTTTACTGAAAACGGACTGTGGCTTCCGCCCCGTCAAAGGGAAACCATAAAGTTCCAGCAGTGCTAATTTTGTGTCTCAACATGCAAAACTTTGAATACCACGCTAACAATTTGCAAGCAAGATTTGCTTATTTGCAGGGTTCCTCTTGAGTAAGCACTGTCACATTTTTCATACCACACTAAGAAATTTACATGACCTGAAGCCATCATGTGGGTAGTGTCGTGTACAGTTGTATCATTTATGCTGAATATTTGTACATTTCAAGCTCAGGTAAACTCTCATCACTAGCCAGCTGCTAGTATTATTAAAGAACGCAAGCAGAAACACGACGACAGCATCCATCTACCCATTTTCTATACCACTGAGTCCAATTAAGATTTATTCAGAAGTGTTGGATCATTTATTCAGTTTTTATCAAGGCCACAAGAAATGAATTATGATTTCATGATTGCCTTTGGAAGCACAAAAACCCTCTTATACCTCAAGTTTTAACCTTTTTTTTCTTCTCCAGAAAATGGTGGCTGTTCCCAACAAGTGTAATTATCCATTTATCTTAGTGTCCCAGCTTTGTTTGTTACACCTGGTTCACGGTGGAGCATATTATGGACAGAAACAGCCACCTCAACAGCAGCAGCCTTTACCGCAGTACAATGATGGGTCTCCTCAGCAACAATTTCTGGGGAACGAGATGCCGCATTCCCCTTATGGCAAAGAAGGACCATTGCTGCCTCAATATGGAAAAGAGTTTCCTCAACTGCCTTTGCAAGTGGTCAAGTGGAGACCACCGACAGATGGCAAAGGTAGGTTTTCTTTTCGGCATATAAAACATATACGTTTGCGTGTACATGGCTATGAGCCCACTTCATTCTTAAATAAATAGATGTTCCCATCCCAAAACATGGTATGTTACTGAATAAAGGCCGTAGGTCTCTGCACAGGTCTGTGACCTATACGATAACAATTTACTTTTTATGTTCTTGCAATGGAAAAATACCTTAAAAGTGACACTATATAGTCATCTGTGACATCTGATGAAACATGAGATAAGGACATCCTTGACGTATACACTTGATGGTCATTTCAATATTTTCTGATGTTTGTAGGACAAACTTTCCCCAGAGGAGCTAAAGGTCCGCCTCTACCTGTACCAGGGGGTGAGGGCATCAGAGAAGGCCCGCAAGGAATCCAGGGTCCCCAGGGCCCACCAGGACCACCTGGGCTTCCAGGACAGGGAATGCCAGGTCCACAAGGAAAACCAGGGCCTCCTGGTCCTCAGGGCTACCAAGGAAATGGAAAACCAGGTATGCCAGGAATGCCAGGAAAGCCAGGAGGACCAGGAATACCAGGAGCAAAAGGTGACCTTGGTCCAAGTGGTGGTGAAGGGCCAACTGGACAACCAGGGCTTCCAGGGCTCCCAGGTCCTATAGGACTCCCAGGAATTTCAAAACTAGGAGGTCAAGGGTTGCCGGGACTGCCAGGCCCACCAGGAGAAACTGGTTACAAAGGTCTACCTGGTATTCCTGGGCCACAAGGTCCAAAAGGAGACAACGGACTTGGTTTACCTGGCCTTACGGGTTTAAAAGGACCTACAGGTCCACCAGGTCCACCTGGACAAGCAGGCCTTCCTGGTGTTGGTAAACCTGGTCTTAATGGTCAGCCCGGACAACCAGGAATACCAGGAAAACTTGGCCCTCCTGGAGAACCAGGGTTAGTAGGACCACCTGGTGACAGAGGCCCACCAGGACCACCAGGCCTACCAGGAATTGGAAAACCAGGAAAAGATGGTTTCACAGGACAACCAGGACTTACTGGAGGGAAAGGGGAACCAGGGCCTCCAGGCTTAACTGGGCCTCCAGGATTGCCAGGTTATGGTAACCCAGGATTTCCAGGACATAAGGGTCATAAGGGACATACTGGTGTTCCAGGACTGCCAGGCTCCAAAGGGGATAAAGGACATTCAGGTCTTCCAGGTGTCATTGGTCCCTCTGGTATAAGTGGAATGCCAGGCCCACCTGGTCCAATTGGGCCTCCTGGTAACCCTGGCTTCCCAGGACTGAAGGGAGAGGATGGTGCTGGAGGCCAAAGAGGAAATCCAGGATTAAAGGGTCAAATAGGGCCTCCAGGTCTACCAGGACAGCCTGGTAGGTCAGGAGAGGGTGGACTACCTGGATCGCGAGGTCTACAAGGGCCTACTGGCCCCAAAGGAGAAGCTGGTGTTAGAGGTTTGCCTGGTTACCCAGGTGCTGCAGGATTACAAGGACCAAGAGGAGAGGGAGGAGAATCTGGAAGCAAAGGCCAACAGGGGCCGCAAGGTATTCCTGGACTTACAGGACCAGGTGGATCCATTGGACCTCCAGGGATTCCAGGGCAAAAAGGTGACACAGGCCCACCTGGTAACCCTGGTTATCCTGGTGAGGGAAATCCTGGACCCTCTGGGCTGATTGGTCCTCAAGGTAGCCCTGGTCCCAGTGGCCCTCCTGGACTGCCAGGATTACCAGGACAACCTGGGCCACCTGGTCCTCCAGGACTGCCTGCTGCATCTCCCGACCTTGTACGGATCCTCCCCCACAGCGGCTCTTACAATGGCCAAGGTTACAAGAAACCAGTAAACGGCGGTGAAATTAGTGGAACCAGCCTGGAGATGCCTGCATTTGCTGCAAAGCTCACAAATCCGTTCCCTCTCGTCGGTTCTCCCGTCATCTTTGACAAACTCCTGTACAACAGCAATCAAGATTACAACCCCCAAAATGGTATTTTCACCTGCAGCATACCAGGGATCTATTATTTTTCCTACCATGTCCACTGCAAGGGAGGCAATGTTTGGGTTGCACTGATGAAGAATAATGAGCCCGTAATGTACACTTATGATGAGGTCAAAAAGGGTTTGCTGGATCAGGCTTCTGGTAGTGCCGTGCTCCCGTTACGGAAAGGAGACACAGTGCATTTACAGCTACCTTCGGACCAGGCAGCAGGACTTTACGCCGGTCAGTATGTCCACTCCACATTTTCTGGATACTTATTGTACTCAATGTAAGAACTTCTAAATGCTGATTATTATGACACATTAATGGTAAATTTACC
Organism: Kiunga ballochi; assembly: GCA_037177335.1. Lineage (NCBI taxonomy): Eukaryota > Metazoa > Chordata > Actinopteri > Atheriniformes > Pseudomugilidae > Kiunga > Kiunga ballochi. The sequence goes on from JBAMIG010000026.1 coordinate 6,604,432, forward strand.
ATAATGACTGAAAACCTGCTTCAGACTCGCATACACTTTAGGCAAAGTAAAATTTACATCAAGTAAAATAACCGTTTTACTTCACTTTCTTTACTGAATTATTCTTTACAAGCTTATATTTATGTTGGCTCTGAGTTAGGGAAACCTAAGGTATCATTTTTACATGTTTATATTATACATATCTTGTATTGATTGTTAACACTATATCAGTGTGATGAGGCAGTAACAACTGCAGGAAACGTGATGTTAAAGATTTTCATTTACAAATGTCTCTTTTCCTATAAACTCTATACAGGGCACATAAAGCCATTATCAGACTGATTATGGGGTTCACGATAGCATATAAAACAAATTACTTTACAGATTTGCCCAGTCTTTTAACATTATTGTATAAATTTGATTTGTTTTATTTGTAATTAATAAGATTTCCGTTTTGTTTTGTCATTATTCTCTGTAATTTACTTTTTGACTACTGATTACTTAATTTTTTTTGGGGGGGGGGGCGTTCATGATAAATTAAGACATTGAAAACACACACAAACAGTCTGTAGCAAAAGAACATTCAAAATATTCATTAACATATATTTTGTCACAACATGTCTTCTTTATTGGGTGATTTGCTTTAACTGGGGGTGTGCCATTTTAAAACTGAATCCTGAAATGTTTTTTTTTTTCTTTTATGTCAAATAATTAAACAGAAATTGTACCTCAAAGTATGTGGGTAATTTTGTTTCGTTTGATAGAAAAAAAGAAAACATGAGTTTTAACTTTAATGTTTTCATCATACTTTTATTTTGAAATATACTTATCCAATGTACAGATGAAGTCAGAGAGAGATCCACATCTACATAGAGTGCAACATAATAGGTAAGTGTTTGTGTATCAGGCATCGGCACAACCGCTTGGCCTTTATTAAATTGTAATTGATCGCAATGGAAGACGTTACCTGATCAATTCATTTATCCAAGGTGAGTCCATTAACCCTTTAAAACCTAATTGAAGAACTGGGGAAAAAATTTTCCTGTAGTCTTTATTTTGCTTTTTAGCTAAATCTAAAAAAAAATCATTTCTTGGTAGATTTTCTAACTTTAATACTTTGTAGTCAAAATTATAATAGTGAAGTCATAAACTTTCTAAGGATGCAGGGGATCGGTATTATGTGATGTACAGCAAGTTTTTTACCACAGAGTTAAACAAAATGAATCAAACTGTATCTAATATAATATGTTTGGCTTTGTGGGGTTAAAGTTTCATCGCTATTTTTTGTATTTTTATTACATATTTTTGTTGAAACAATTCTTTAAAGGGACGTAAAAAAATGTTGAAATGTCTTTAATTGTTTTTATCAGTAAAACAAACTTTATTACGTGACTGAATAGTGGGAGAGTTATTTTACAGCAAATTAAACTAATATTTTTAGATTTTCCATCAGAAAATGTAAATCTAAGATTAATCAAGTCTTTTCAGTGTTTTCCAGAATTATGTGCCTATCGGCTCTAAGGAACGTATTCATTAGGTTGGTCTTAAACCTCAAGACAAGTTATTAAAGACAGGTGATTTGTGTCATACTATAAATATGCAGGACAGCAGCAGGTAAATATGGATGCAGATCAATACATTTACTAAGATTCACATCTTGCTTTAATTCTGTTTGTATTTATCTGTACACAGTTATTGTATCATGATGTTAAAGATACTGATCATCAGTGTGAACATTTATGTTGAAATCAATTAAATATCTATGACCAGAATTCCCAGAGAAGCTGTTGCAGCACAAACTGATCAGATCTGAGGAAGGTGCTTTGAAACCATGGCGGTCCAGCCTGGTTCTGATCAGCAGCAGGTTTCCCTAAGACGATGCAACATCCGAACTGGAATCTGGTGAAGTGACTGAAAGAGCCTGGTTGAAGCGTCAGATACAGCTGGAGGCTTTATAAGTACGGTACAAATGAAAAGTTAATTTCCAATAGCTACAGCTTTGACAGATGGTATTGATATGATGTATTATGACTATTTAAAGGCTCAACATCCACATGAAAACAAAATATTTCTGCTGTGAACATGGAGTAACACATACGTTTTTAATGTGACATCTGAAAAAAAGATGGATCTTTTTTTTGTATCCTTTTTAATCTATAAAATTAGTTGATTCTTATGTTTGCCAATACAAACTTTCATTTGCAGCAGTTTGGATGAACAAAACAACATTTAAGTAACTTCACTGTGTGTCTATATATCAATCTGACTGTTGCCGTGCACCTGTGCACATGCTTATGTAAGACCCTCATCTAGATAGGCTACTGATTTGCATTGCTGGCTTTCTAAATTTGTTCAGTTCAGAACCAGTTATAATAAAATGGTGTGGATCCAATTTGTTTACTAAATACTCCTGCATGAGCTTCATGTGGGCTCAGATCAGAGAAAATATTTTAGTAGACTACTTTGAACAACATGAGTGATAAAGATAACATTAATCTAATCTATCTTTGAAGAAAATGAGACATGATCTTCTCTGAAACCCCTCAAGGCTGATGCAGTTCATGTTTATGTAAATAAGACATTAAGTGGAGATGAACTAGGGTTTCTTCACAGTTCATCTTAGTGTTTAAGGAAACATAGCACTTTTTATTACTGCTAATATTTACTCAATTTGATAATGTGTGTTTATATTTAAGTTTTCTATTTGAATATTAAAAGTCTTAAACTCCTTCAAACCTTAAATAACGGGTGAAAATCCATGTCAAAATAAAGACACTTGCATGTAGGCTATGTCTATTAAGACAGTTTTATATTTGCTATAAAGACCATAAATTGATTTTTATCTGATTTCTAAGTTGTTTGAGTTGAATAATTAATCAGATTTTTATGTAGGATGTGTAAATTGTATCAAAATATTGTAGTAGCTTACACAAATGTTTTTTTTTAAATCAGGACATAAGTATTTTTTTTCCGTTTAAATGAAATCAAATGGTGTCATATTGACTACATCGATGGAAAGTCTCATTAGTCTTTTTGTCTGAGTTTCTCACTTGAAACCGTTTTGTATAACTGTGTCATTCTCTTCGTGTCTGTTTTAACAAGCCATCTTGGACATGTTGTTGCAGGCATCAACCAGGACGCGACGCTTTCCCTACAGCCATAATAGAGCTGATTAGTCAGAGAAGAAGAAAAATGACCAATTACAAGCTAATACGTCATTTCTACCCGCCCATTCATTCTTTTTTTTTCTTTACACGGACTGAGCAACCAGCTGCACCTTAGCTGTTATTAACCAATATTTTGCTAAAATAAATGCCTTTCATGAACATCAGAACATAAAAAGGTAAGTGTTGTGACTGATAAGTCGACAATTGAAACTCTTTTTTTTAAGTTATTTAATTACTTGCTAATATTTCCAGTGTGCAGTGCAGTGGCTAGCATTTAGCTCAAAATCGCAATGGTTAGCTCAGTATTGCTATGTAATACTTATACCGTATGATAAATAATTTAATTAAACTTATTGTACCTTTAGGCATGGCACCTGATGTAAACGAAAGCTCGGCTGATTTTTTTTTCTGTCTGCTAATTTGGTGGTGTGCAAAAGTGGTTGTGAAATGCTACTTATGCTAACTTAGCAAAGCTAGAAACAGCTGTTCCGTTTATATAATTAAGGAAAGATTCGTGTTACATGTTTGAAAGTGCATCAATCTTTTTGCGCCGTTTTTTTTTATTAATTATTTGTGCTTGTGTAAATATATAGTACCTTTTTAAACTATTGTCTTTAACTCTTTCATGTTGAAGTTAGCTTCTGATGTTGCAGCAATGTGGATGCGAGAGGAAAGCCTAATTCTATGACAGAAACGTTTTTCTTTGACTTAGCCGTGTCATATTAATGTTTATTAACCCTTACACCTTTAACAGAGGTGTGGACTTGAGTCAGAGGACTTGGACTCAAGTTAGACTTGAGTCTTAAATTTAATGACTTCAGACTCGACAAATTTATGAATGACTTGCAACTCGACTTAGACTTGCACTGAAATGACTTGTTACTTATCTTTGACTTTGGGCTTTTGACTTGGAAATAAAGCTAGCTAGCTAATTTTAGCTTAATAAAAGAACATTAGCGTGATGAACTCCGTAATCCATTGAGCCCACACTGTGACTACAAAGTGAATGTTTTTGTGTGTATCAGTCTCTTCTTTAGTCAGAATACAAAGACATGCTAAATAAAGTTTAACAGACTATAAATGCTACAGCAGATATAAGATTTTCCACGTTAACGTCATTCACTTTTTTGAAAGCTTCCCTCCCACTGCTGAACAGAATAAATGGAAATAACATTATGTTAATATTTTACAGGACTGTTTATTGTAAATACATAAGTGTTGAATTTCAAAAATTGGTTAAATAAATACAAAAAAAACTAATGTGAACATAATATTTTAATATTTATAACAAAAACGTGTTCTGATAAAGATGTCATGGTGACTTGGCTGAGACTTAAAACTCAGTGTTTAGGACTTGTACTTGACTCGGAACCTTTTGTCTTGACTTTGGACTTGACTCAGGACTTGGTAGACGGGACTTGTGAGTTGCTACACAATGACTTTGTCCCAACTCTGCCTTTTATAGAGCTGATCTGAGACAGTTTGCATCACTTTATGTTAAAAAAAAGCCTGAAATTTTGACATAACATTATAAATGTTTTGTATTTTGTAAATGTATTTTGTTACATGGTTAAATAAGGATCTTTTTTTTTTTTTACCATTGTATTTTATGGATTGGATCGTAAAGGGTTAATTATATCTTAGTGTTATTTCATAACAGGATATTTATATATTTTAAGGTAAAACTTCTCTGCCGCCATTATCAGTGCCATTTTTGCACATAGAAATTGACGTAATTTCCCCGTGCAGACACGTACTATGGCTTCCCGTGCAGGTCCGAGGGCGTCAGGCACAGATGGCAGTGACTTTGAACACAGAGAGCGAGTTGCTTCTCACTACCAGATGAGGTTGGTTCATTAAATACATTAATATTTAAATATAATTTCCAAACACTTGTAATTTGTTGCCTTTTTTTTTTTTTCTACAGCGTCGCCTTGAAATCTGAAATCCGTAAACTCAATATTGTTCATCTGCTGATTTGGGTGCTGATGGCAGCTCAGGTGAGGAGAAACTTTTTAGAAATTTTTTTTTATGTTATGTCTAAAAATGTCATCTCTCATCTCAGGTGACGGTGAGCCAGCTGAACTTGGTGTCTCACAAAGTAGTGGCTTCTCCATACCAATGGGAGTATCCTTACCTCCTGAGCTTAGCGCCAACAATTTTCAGCTTCTTGGCGTTGCCTCGGAACAACATCAGCTACCTGGTCATTTCCATGATCAGCTCCGGGCTGTTCTGCGTGGCGCCACTGATCTATGGCGGTATGGAGATGTTCCCAGTGGCTCAGCAGCTGTATCGCCACGGCAAGGCGTACCGCTTCATCTTTGGATTTTCAGCTGTGTCCGTGATGTACTTTGTCATAGTTATTGCTGTGCAGGTCCATGCCTGGCAGATCTACTACAGTAAAAAGCTGCTGGATCAATGGTTCACCAGCACACAGGACAAGAAGAAGAAATGAATTCAGCTTGCTAACACTGAGCATCTCTGTGGGTCTTAGAACTGAAGTCTGTTTGGAAAAGAGACTGAAAGATGCTGCCGTTTAGCAACTTTTTCTATGTTTATACTTGACATCAATCATTTGATTGCTGTAAATTTTCCCTGCTATTTCATCAACACCAAAACAAACTGGACATGTTTTAAACGCCTTATTCTGAGTGAAGGCAAACTTTTAACAAATGAAACTGAACCCAGAATCAACAAGGAGTTTATTATGTAACGTTAGCTTGATTAAACAATAAAGTTCATTTTCTAATAAACCATTAACACAACACAGATTTCCTAAATGCATCTTTGAATAAAAAGTATCTTAATTTTCTAAATCTGACCCAAAGAAAAAAACTCACTTTAAAACTAATTATTCCTCCCCATATAAAACCTGTATGCAACAATCATGAGTCTCCCTCACTAGATTTATACAACATAACTGCAAACCAAAGAAAAACATTTTTAAGCGTTACATTGTAACGAACAGTTATTATGTTTCACTGAAACAACCAGCATCTGCCTGGTTTGGCAAATATACATAACAGACTGGACTGTCTGACAGTGTTCTTAATCTTGATTTAAGCATGAAAGCATTTCCCTTTAAGGATCTGACGCACCTGGAAAAAAAGCAAAAGCTGTTATTCAGTCATAGGAAAACAGTCTAAAGGTTATGTAGCAAAAACCTTCATCTCTTTTCTTACGCTCAGAACAGTGTTTGGATCCTGTAGTCATTTTACAGATTCATCTATAAAGCATCTAACTCATACTCTTTTTTTTCATCAAATAGTCTGAAAATGTGCGAGTGGTCAGATTTAAGGATCGATTAAATAAAAAGGGATTGAGGCTGAATCATTTTGACCCAAGAGACACAAAGTGGGACATTAAAGTTTTTACGGCTTCAGGAAAGTCTTTCAGCAACCACTAAAATTATAAACTAAATAATAAAACTATTACAAACGGCTTAATTTTTACTTAATCAAAAGTAATTAAAAAAAAAACAAATGAAAGAAATTCTGTGCAGAAATGATGCTGCCTTCATGTGCAATGGGAAAGATGACATTTTCCACTCTTAAATAAGAAATGAGTTGTGTTTAAGTGCTTTTGTGCTCTTCTATAGTTAATAAAGAAACATAAGTTGCTACATAGATAAAACAGTCCTGGACTTATTAATTGATCCGCTACATCAATAATATGATATATAACAACTTAAACGTTACGTGTGCAGTATTTTGCTTGGATTATGAATCGTATAGTGATACAAGGTCAGAGTTAAGCTAATGCTACTGCTATTAGCATTACAAGTGTAGCAATGTAATATAAATAACTGATTCTGGGTTTTGTTTACTAAAGTTCTCATCTTCTCACTGCTCTCCACTCATATCTGACCTCTTCTCTGCAACTCAAGTATCAAAATAATCTCCAGTAGAAATTATGACAAAAGTGGTATTTTCCATAATTCCCACAGCACATGAAGGCAGCGTGAAACTAAAATGTCATCAGGATGTGGAACATTTTCATGGAGGTAAATATGTGGAGTCTTAACATGTAGAAATGTCTGCACCAGAGCTTTCGTGCACGACTTTGCAGGAAGGGAACTCAAACTGGACCTTACCTTCTCACCTATGGGTCCTTCCGGGACCAGCTGAGACGGCAGCTCGTTTTCAAAATTTCTGGTCCCCGGATCAGCTCCTTTCCTCATCAACAACTTCACAGCTTCCACCTGAGTTTGATGGTTTTGCAAAGAGCTGACGATGTGCAGAGCCGTGTTTCCGCTGAACGTCTGAAACACATTTTCACACTGCAATCAGCTTCAGCTGACCTTTTTCCCGCAGCCATAAACAGCTTACACACCTTTATGTTTATAACAGCCAGGGACATTGACTGCTCCAGAAAAATGTTAAGCAGCTCCAGGTTTGCCTCCTCGGCTGCCATGTGAAGACAAGTCCGTCCACTTTTCAGCTCCTGTGGACACACAAACACAAGGTTAGGTTTGTGTTTGATAAAAAAAAAAAAAAACAGACGTCCCATCTATTAGCTGCAACGCTCACCTTTGTCCCAAAGGAGGCGCCCATGTGCACGAGAGTCTTAATGCACTCCACATACATGTGCCTCTTCCGTATGAAGTCCGTCATCATGTATCGGCAAGGATTTTTCAGACTCTTCATCTCTTTAACAACAGCGTTGTGAGACATGACTGCAGCGTGAAGTGGAGTCAAACCTGCGCACACATAGTTTAATCACAAAACCACCGACGTGACGACCACATCGGGTTCTTTCTGATCACACTCACCATCGTAATTAAATACTTCCACATCCAGTTGATGGTCGTCGCTCGACAGGGCCCTGCAGATGCTCTGCAGAAAGGAAAGGGAGGGTTAAAGCTTTGGGTTAAACTTTGATTTTTGTTTATTATTAACAGATTTTGTTGTATATTAACTAATCAGATGAGCAGCACTGTTACAAATAGCTGTTTTTCTTTCCTACACTCAGAATATAAATTTAATCCCATTAATACGGCTTTGAATCTCCTTTAATTAACCAATAAAAGGTTTAATTGATGAAATGAATTGTTTCAGACCAGTTTGCGTTGCAATAAATCAGAATTTACCAGTTTTTTTCACAAAACAACTGAAAAATATGGCACTATACTTCCTTTCATATGTGGAAACATGCCACTAAAGTCCAAAACACACACACACTAGACATGTTACTGTGTTAAGAGTAATTTATTAAGTAATTTATTAAAAGTAAATTATTTTTAAGAGTAAATTATTACCACATTTAGGTTTAAAATGCAAACAGATCAAATAAAAACTGAAACAAGCTTTTGTTTTGTTCAACAGCATGACTTTAAAATGACGACTAAGATAAACCTATAAATTCATAACTAACCTGCTCGGTTTGTAATGATTTACCTGGAGTAGAAAGAAGCTGGGAGTTTTGATACGTTCAGGCAGCATTTAAAGCTCTCTGCTCTTATGGTGTTTAATAACATAAACAGATGCATAACGTCTGCATTTCCTGTTACTTTGGGGCTTTCTGGGTAACTCCCACGTCAGAAAGATATAAATAATTTGTACAAATACGGTAAAGTTATCTTGATCCTCTCTTCCACAGAGTCTTTTTTTACAGCGAAACCCTCACCGACTCGTTCTGGATCAACGGCTTGTATTTGCATAACAGGCTGGCAGCTAAAACAAGATGAGGAGGATATTTTCTGTGCTTATTTCCCGTTTTATGAATCACTTTGACAGCCTGTTCTTATTTCACAGGAAGCCCATGGAAAACATGCGGCACGCTCAGAGCGTGTGCACGCAACGGGACGTATTTCACCATTATTATTATTATTATTATTGATTTTACATGTTTACCAGCAGGTAAACTGATAATTTATATATATTTCTGTTCAGTGAATTATTTGCACAGCAGAGTTAATCTGTCACATCCTCACACGTAAAAGCTCTATGTTGATTATTTTTCACTTTTTCTTAAGATAATAAGATTTATTTATAAATTAATTTAGTTATTCTGAAGAACAATCAACCAGAACAAATCCCCACCATGTGAACGGATCATCCCGTCACAGATAATAAACAGGAAACACTGCAGGATTTGTAGAAGGGAAATGTTTGGTCTCACTCTGAGGAGAAAATACTGAGATGAACCCTTTCTGCACCATAATAATACATGTTTTCATTAAAGCAGGGGATGTTTAAATGCTGTTTTAATCTGTCAAAGTATTGCACACGGTAGCGAGGAGGTAAAAAGGGTTTAAGCTTTTTCCACACACTGTTACTGAGCTATTGATCAATTTGATGATCATCCAAAGACATTATTTGGCCCTTCTTATTTTGGTGTTTTTATTTTCCTTTTTTCTGCACCTCATACACACAGAAATGACATATTATCTTTAAAAGAGCACTGCAATAAATATATTTATTTATATTTTCCCCATCCTAGGTTTAATAAATCCCATTGTTTTTGTACTTATCCTTATCTAAGCATTTATTTAGAGTGAGAAGCATTAAACACAAATTATTCCTGCTATTCAAAAGAAAAGAGACTAATTTATCAAGGTGATTGAACTACATGCATGTTCTCAATGCACCTGCTTCCTCTGGGGTCCATTTTTAAAAAAATATAACATGTGTTTCCACTGTTATGCAGATGATATCCAGGTTTATTTACCAGTAAAACCTGGTGGAGCCCAGTGTCTACAAA
>JBAMIG010000026.1:6615068-6628681 GCA_037177335.1 Kiunga ballochi
TGTCAGGTCTGCCAGGACACTAGATGGTTTTAAATCTTTACTAAAAACACATCTTTTTACATTGGCTTTTAATACTGAAGAGCAGAGACATTAATCCAGCTTCCCCGCCCCCCTCCCCCAACCTTTTAACTTATCTTATTTTATTTTATTTATTTATTTATTTGTCTTTATTTCTATATGTACCTGTACAGCACTTTGGTTCATTCTTTGAGCGTTAAAGCGCTTTATGAATAAAGTTTTGATTGATTGATTGATTGAATCTTACCTGAATACTTTTGAAGTGACCTTTCTCTGCACAAACATGCAGAGGAGAGCGACCCCACAGGTCTCTGGTGTTGATCTGAGCTCCGTGAGTCAGGAGGTCGTAGACGATCAAATGCTGATTGCTGGTGGCCGCGATCTGTAAAGCCGTCTGCACACACACACACACACACACACACATACACACGAGTTAGCCGGGAGGGACGCACATGCAGTACGAGAATCCGACAGAGCATCCGCACCTGCCCGTTGTGCTCCTTCATCTCCAGGGAGCCACATCCTGCCATTTTTGCAGCGAGCACGTACGCAAGAGCCCGTCTGCCCTGAGCCACTGCTATGTGAAGAAATCTGCCAGGAGAGGAAAGATGAAAGGTTTTGCATGAGGAAACATTGATTCACTAATATTTTTAATGCTTTACGTGTTTTTTTTTTTCTTTTATTACAACATTTCTAACCAAAGTCCAGTATAAACTTCTTTATTTGAAGCCGTGTGGTTATGGCTTCAGGGCAAACGTCAATCATCTTAAACTGAATGTGGTGAGAAATGCAAAGGGAATGCCTCAGCTACAAGGAAGCTTCACTGTGGTATTCCCTGAGGCAGCTGCCACTATTTTCATTTATGACTTTTTCCTTCTGTCAACAAACAATCTCAGATGAAACTCTGAAAGTTTTACGAGTTAAAACAAGCAGAGCAGTATTTGCTGCGTTTAATAAAGCTGGCCGTGCCATCGTATCTATTCTATAAACTCCTGTTGTATTTGCACCGTGACGACTATAACCAAACTAAAACGATGCAGTGTGCAAGATTTACTGCCACTGCATCAACAGATTATGCATGAGCAGTGGTCGTCTGTGCGTGGATCCTCAGGTGAAGCAATCTGCTGGGACTTGTGTGGATTTGTGATGAAGGTGCTGGATGCTTATTTTGATGCAAATGATGAGGTTTAAGGTTTATAAGAAGTTTAAGGATGCATGAACGCTGCTGAAACAAAAACACGAGTGCAAAAAAAAGCCAACTGTCCCTTTATGTCTGCATCCTGTTAGTATTATAAATAGTGACAAAAAGCAAAACTATTGTGCGATTATGATGCATTCAAAGTGCCCAGAAACGGTACCGTTGTTTCTATGTGCCTTACTTATCCCAAACGGTACCTATTAAACAAAGCCTGTATGGTCTTTTTAGAGTAGTTTGTCCATTCAGAGACACCGTAGTAAAAATCTTGGCAGCTGCTTTATAAGTGGAACCACAGCAAATAGATACAACAGGATTAATATGGGTCAATAGAATCAATATAAAGTGATCTCAATGACCTTTGATTTTGTTTTGTGCTGCATCTTTAAAAGTAAAAGAAAATAGTTAAGCATTAAAATGTTTACTCCACTTTTAACAATAACTAGTTCTGATTGGTTTAAAAAAAAGAAAAGCTTGTACTTCAACCTTTTGGGTTTGTTGTTGCCAGGGTGCCACTTATCACATTACCACTATTTTCCTTTTCTTTTTAACGGCTCAGCTTTTTAATTATTAATCACGTTTACTGTTTACAATTTAATTTCTCTGTTTTTCCTCCTGAGCCTTTATTTCTCTGGGCTCTGAGCGAATAAAAGGCGAAGATATTTTGTTTTGAATACTGTTGGGCGTCACTACACGTTACAAAGTCCAGGAAAAGTGGGCCAGTTGCTTATTAATAGTGTCTGGTTACTGCTACCTTTCAGGTTTCAGAGCACGTTTGACCCCAATTCTCTTTTTGTCCCCACATTTTCCCTCAACTATTATTAAACCTTTGCATTACACGTACGCTTAGTTGATCATTACTTGTCTGACACATGATTTAGTCCATACGTACGTGTCACCATCAGAGTCCTGCTTGATCAGCTGCTCAGCAGAAAGTCCTCCAACGTTCTGGGCTTCTTGCTGTATTTGCCAGTGAAACAAAGTCAGTTTGACCTTGGACGTTGGAGAGTTTTGTTGCTGCTGAGGAGGTTCCTGCATCACATGTTGAGTTTGTTGTGGGGATGTGTTGTCAGCAACATGAGCGAAACAAGCAGTGGCGTCCAGATTTTCTGACGCAGAGAAGCTCATCAGATGAGGAATCACATCGGGGGAAAAGTCTTCCATTCTTGCGTATTTGCAATTAGGCTCCACCATAATTTTCTGAAAGAGAAGCAAATGTATATCAGTAAACACCCTCCTGGAGCATTTTTTATCCCCCAATGTGAAAACAGACATCTACACACAATGTAAGACAAACTTGTGTCTCAACTGGATTGTGTTAAAATCAATTAAAGTCACATGCATTAAAACAGTTTGTATGATTTCCACACTCTACATAACATGTTTTCAGTTTTTTATCAGTCCTTCCTCATTCTGTGGCAACCCAGAATTTCCCCAGGCAAAACAAATAAGCGAGCTGTTTGTGTCAAACTGGTTGCTCTTTCTGCAGACAGGCGTATTCAAACAGTATTATATAAGTTTATGCATGTCAGACCTGACGTCTCATCATGAGCAATTCTTTCACTGTGCTCTTCTTCTGAACAGACTGGCAGAATCCTGATGGACTGGGATCAGCCATGAAACAACCTGAAAGGAAGTAAAACATGACATAATGGTAGCATCAGTGCTTTACGGTGCTGCTGGTGCACTTTTACAGAATAACACTGTGGTGGATTACGATTTTATGTCATTTAGGACAAAACTAAGTTAATCCTACCTTTAATAAGGTATCTTCTGTCTGTAAACATGATGCATATTTTTAAAAATGTGTACTTATGAGGTTTTGAATCTAACACGACCGGTTTATAAATGGGAACCATGTACAGTTCATTAGCCAAACTTTCTTAAAATATAAAATCTTTTTTTCATCCCAGTGTGGTAAAACATGCCACAGGGACTTCTAAGGGAGGATTTCAACCCCTATTTTAGTCATTTTTTTTCTTGTTAAAGATGAATAGTTTCATGGTATGGTATCTTTCCCACTTTGTAGGCTCAAAATAATACTAAATAATTTGCCTCATGTTAAATGCAACGTTAAATGAGGAGTAGAAGACTTTATATGATAGGAAAAACCTGCCATTCCACCTGTAGGTATGATAATAAATTCCATTGAAGCACTGGACTATGATTGCACCTCATATAATTAGCCACATACGCTAAAATAAAAAGGTAGTATCAGACTGACTGGTAGTTAACACATCCCCAGGTAGCACCCCAAGGAACGACCAAATAAATTCTACATTATATCTTGAGTAATCTGACCTTTACAAGGGTAAAGCTTCGATGTCCGAGAGCAAGTGAACGCAGCATATAGTATTATCTCACCAAAATGTAAAAAAAAAAAAAAATCCATTTGGGTTATTTGTACCGTAAATGGAAATAAACTGTTCCATTGGATACAACTTGTAATGGGGTTCAAAATAAGTTGAGTAGGTATTTGTACAAATATAATGGTGCGTTTAAACCAAACAGATAATTACGGTATCTAGTGTCGTTAAATCGTGGCTTCTTCATCATATAATAAAATATTAAATATATTTTTTTTTCTGTATTTTATATTTCACTTTTCCAGAGTACATTGCATTAAACGGACCATTACTGTGAGTGAAGTTGATGAGTGGTAAAATGTGGCCTCGGCTCTCGTTTATTGAATCCAGCATGTTTATGTCTTCCAACGACTTCCCTCCCTCGCGCGCAACAGCCTGAGGGGTGACACGCGGGTAGCACAGGTGTCAGCTTGCATTAGTGAGGAGGTTGTGATCATAAAGCAGATAAAACAGAGCTTACCTGTTCACCTGGCACGCAAGATCCCAACTGCCACACCTGGACTGCGGGGGCAACTTCCTGGTAAGTCACGTGACTCAGATGACGCTATTATGACATTTTCCAAGTATTACTTTTTTTTATTTCAGGGCATAAAACTAGATTAATTTAATGATTTTATGTACGGATATAAAGTCTCCCGTTAAAATCTTTAATTAAGTAAATTAATTTGTACAAAAGCAATACATGTAAATTATGTTACAAAGAGCACCACTGGTTAAACTTTGTCAGCTTTCCTGATAAACAAAGTGTTAGTCATCAGTCCATATGCAAATAATCAAGTGACACTTTACAACGCAATAGTCTTTAAATTAAATTTCTTTTCCTGTCCAAGTTAAAAAGCAAAACACTTTTATTTGTAGAGCAAAATAAAAGATACTTACTTGTTAAGTGCAACACTGCAGCATGAAGAGCCAGCACATGATATAGAAGTGCAAGAAGTGACAAGTTCACTTTATTGGGAGGTAACTCCTCCCCTCCTAACAGATCCTGTGTGCCAACTCCCCTCCCTTTCCCAAGAGAAAAGGTAAGGTTGGGACAAAAACACAGCGCAAGTGAGGAAATAAATCCTCGTTCCTTCAAAACATCAGATTTCAGGTGAAATGTGATGATGAAAAAACAACAGCACGCCTGGAAAAGCACTCAGATTTCTCTTTAATGAGATGGAAACTGAACATGTAATCTCACAAACACATTTGTTTATAATGGAACAACATGCAGAGTTGTTAAACTTTCCTTTTTAACGTTAAAACGTTTCACTTTTCTTCGTTTGGTCTGTAAACTGTTTGCACCCAGATTAACCTCCATCGTTTCACTTCATTAAATAATTGCACGAGTTCACAAAGCAAATGCGAAATCATTTGATCAGCAAACCCTGTTACGACTCCATGCCTTGCTGAAATCGGCAAAACAAACATAATGCATCCATGGCAACGGCTTTAATACTGACATTTTTGTACCTTTAGCTTCCTCAAGTTATACTTTTCCAACCCAAAGATCCAAGTTCCTAAAAGGTCATGAAACTGACTTAAATTCAGTGCAATTAAACAGCTTTTTACTGGTCTATGAAGAATGAGTGGATCTAATTCACTTGATCTAAACCATGTTGATCACATAGGATCAATACAACATGCTGTGATCAATCATTTTTTACCCATAAAATATAGATGGAAACATTTAAGCCATCGATTTTCAGTTTACATCAAGAAAAAGCTTTAAAATGTCAGTTTTAAGTGCATAGTTAATGAAAGACACTAATGATTGCTGCTCTTTCTTTTTGTTTGGTAAATACACATTTTTTTAATATAAAAATACAAGTGCACAGTTTTACTTTCACTAAAAGCAGCCAAGTCAGTTTTAATAAATTATTTGTCCCTTGTTGTCATATCATAGAGACTGCTTCAACTTCATTGTCCCACAACTTTAAATATGTTTTAGCAAACAGCAACACAAAAATAAAACAAAGTGCTCTAAAAAGACATTCTTGAGGGTAAAGCAACAGTGATGTGACAAGAGACGACACTACGCTTCAACATCTAAAAATACATTAGTTTCTACATAAATAAGCTATAATTCATATCTACTCTGTAAAAAAAGAAACTGCATGAACACAGTGGCTTATACTCCCTTCTGTCGTGTCAGTCTTTGTGTGTTTGTTATTTTTAATGCCACTAATAACGTTAGAATAAAAAGCCTAACTAGTCCTGTTAGCAACTCAAAGACAACCTTCCTGTTCCTTCATTCTTCTGCTATGGTTTCTGGTTTGAGTCCAGCGTTTATTCCCACTTCCCTCTTTGCTTTTCCAGGAGTCTGGGACTAGTTTCGACCTGAATTGGACAAAAAAACGCAGCAAAGTCGAGTTTAAGACACTGATTTGTCTCAATTCTTTCCCTTATTGCAAGACTGGTGTAAAAAATGTGCCACAAGCCATCAGTTTAATGGGAAGAAGCACTGGTTTGAGTGCCAGTCTATTTGATTTTGAAAGGTGACTACTTCCTGGTGAATAATCAGTGCATGTGTTGGATCATTTTCTCTTTATAAAGCAGATAAAACACTGACCTGTGATGTATTTTGCTCCGATCAACATCAGCATGCTGCCCATGATGTAAAAGCCCAGAGGGACACTGCTGAATATACTGGTTTCACCTGTTGGGTCATAACACATGAAAATCATTTCACTGCAAGTTTTCCACTCTGAAAAGCTATAATTAAATCAAACATGCAATTATTTGTCTCTTGTAGAAGCAGTACCTACTAATTAAATCTACTTTTATGCATTTAAACCAGGACATATTAGTGAAGTAAGACATTGCAGAGCCAGTAATCTGAATTTAATCAGTAAGAGACAGGTAAAAGTATTTTTATTAAAAGCTTTTGGCATTAAAATCTTAAATATGTTTCAAATCCATTGTAAAAAAAAAACACTTAAGTTTAATAATAGAAGCTAAATAATCCAAAGATAAGGCTTTTTGTTGTGATGAGAAGTCAACAAGAGCCTTAAAGAGGTAAAAATCAGATCTGCAGGTGATTGTAAATGTGTGCATGTGTCCAGTTACAGATTAGACTGAAAGAGAAACACAACACACACACACACAAATAGCAGCTGTGTGCTTTTCTGGATGAAAAAACATCCCACTTCCTTTGAAGCACGGTAGTGGGAGTGTTATGGTATGTGGACGTAACAAGGCGCTAACTGTTTCATCTGTGAGATGTGATGCGACTGCGTACCGTTCCCATTAATTACAGGTTGCGTTGTCTCCCAGTTCATCGATTTCTCAACCGCTTTCTTCCACCGCGCGTAGCGAAACTCACTCTCTGCACAAAAAACACAACCAGACACGTTTTCAGCTTGAAAGGAAACAGAGGACACCATCCGGCCTTTTAGCTGGCGGCAGCTCTTTGCACCTTCCGGGTTGATCTGAGGCTCGAACTTCTCTGACGTGACTTCACTCAGGTCCTCCGGGTTCAGGCTCCACACGCTCACCCCCTCCGCTGCTCCCGCTGCCATCGCTGCACCAAGAGCTGTGGTCTCAGGCATGGACGGCTTCACTGAATACAAGACACATTTTTATTGCTTTGGAAAAATTAAAACATGTTCAGACACCATAAAACATGAGCTACCGGTGCCAAAAACAGCATTTTACAGCCAATTTTCCTGCTGAAATCTGCCAATAACATTAATTATTATTAATATTCTTCACATGTTTTTACCTTCTTGCTTAAATGACAGAATATGAGGCAACACTTAAAGGCTATTGATGGCAAATAAAAGTAGAATTTTATATCTTAACTTAGATAAAGAGAGGAACGCTGTGGTTTTAATACCAGTTTGTGCAAAATGTTCCCAGCTGCATGAAGCCCGTCTCACTTTGGGCAACGTGTTGAAAGTAAAAATACCAGTCTCACCAACAGGGATACAAAGAATGTCGGCCTGCAGCTGCATCAGCAACCTGTTGGACGTCATTCCTCCGTCCACCTGGAGCTGAGTTAGAGGGATGCCACTGTCCTGATTCATCGCATCCAGAATCTGAATCCAGATGAGTTATTAAACAACATTTTCCAAATAAACAAGGATAAAACTGACAGCTGAACAGTCGTGTGTGCAAGAAACGTTTTGCTGCTCTCACCTCCCGTGTCTGGAAACACACAGCTTCCAGTGCAGCGAAGGCCAGGTGATTCTTATTAGTAAACTGAGTTAACCCACAAATGATCCTGTGACACAAAAACATTAAGACTGAGTGATTCAATCATTTAGAGGATGTTTCTCTACGCTTCAGAGTCGCTGTTGGTCATACCCTCTGGCACTAGGCTCCCAGTACGGCGCGTAAAGACCCGAAAACGCAGGAACAAAGTAACAGCCGTAAGAGGTTCCGACCGATGCGGCCAACTTCTCTGCAGGCAGGAACGAGCCGGAAAGATCAATTGATCAAGTTATTGTTGCACAAGTTGCAACTTCTTCTGATAATCGAGAGAAAAAGAGGCATCATATTCCAGCAGTAGGTCTATTTAGTTGCTTTGGAGTTTACCTAGCTCCTCCGATGACCCGATGATGCCAAGGTTATCCTGCAGCCAGCGAACCACAGCTCCAGCGATGGCTACAGAGCCCTGTGCAACAGATAGCAGGAATAAAAGCTGTAAACAGACAGATCAGCACATCAGCTACATCTAGAAAGTTCCTGAATAGAAAATGTTCACGTGATGCGACATATCAGATACACATCAGTGTATTTAATCTCCTACCTCCAGTGCGTAACAGGCAGGTTTGTCCCGGCCGAGTTTGTAGGCGACGGTGGTCAGCAGGCCGTGATCGGACATTACAGGCTGCAAAACGACAAACACAACATGCACATCGCTGGAGGCAAATGCATTCAGGTGCTATCATAGTGCGCTTTGCTTAAAACACAAGTCTGCAGTAATGCACCTTGGCTCCGGTGTTTCTCAGGAGGAAGCAGCCGGTCCCATACCTGCAGAAATCAGAGGTTAGCTTAAACAAAGCAGGTTTAGAATCAGAGGAGTCTGCAACACAAAGCAACCTACGTGTTCTTTGCTTGCCCGTCCTGAAAACACATCTGCCCAACAAGAGCTGCAGATTGATCTCCGAGGCACTGTTTTCACATGAGCACAAAACAAGATTAACGTATGGATAGAAACACAGAAGCACAGAGAGAAAGAGACTTACCCCTGAGATGGGAATTCCTGATAAAGCCCCGGATTTCTGGAAAAATGTCAAAAAATGTCATCAAAAGGACGTCATATTTCTTGTCTCCCATCTCTAATCTCATTTCCTTCTAGTTTAACATCATATTATGTCTATTCTGGTTATCAAGCAGGCCTGACATGTTTCAAGCTTATATGTTTGCTGCAAAGGCATCCAAACAGCAGTAATTTCATGGAAATCAGTGCAGAAAATAGTACTACTAAAGAAATACCCTGCTAACATTATCTGCCTCAACAAAGCCAAACACCAAGAGAAAAGTTTGACTTCTATATGTGGATTTTATGGTGTGACGATAACAACACAGTGAGGGGAAAACAAAGGGTGCAAAACTTTTAAACGAGTTAAAAAAACCAAACAAATCTCTTCACCCCGATGTGCAGCAGCAGAGGCAAAACATAGAAGAAGTACAGCAAACTGTGCTCAAAGAGGGAAGAGATTGTGTTGCACTGGAAGATGATGTGACTGGGAGGCACAGATGACAAACCAGCCGAGCAGCATGCCACCACAGAAGCAATGAGGAGCAGGCACTATCCAGCACATTTCCAATAGCATCTGTGATGTAGAGTCCAAATCCCATGCAGGAAAAAGCTACAGTGTGGGTGTTATTCCTGCTGCTGGTCATTTGGAGGCGCTAGAACAAAGCTTTCTCTTTCATTTAAAAATACAGCTACTTTAAGTGCAGAGAAAAAAAGTTCTGGTTCCTGGTTCCCTTTGTGCTGAATAAACAACAGCTGAAGTGTTTTACAAAACCAGTCTTTAGTTTGCACTTCACACTACGTTATAGTCCTCAGCTGAAGCTTGGAAATGCACTGAGGTATGGTGGATCTGTTTGGCCACAGGGAAGCGGGACGGGTCACGGATTAGAAAAATAGTGATGGCGAGTGTCACTTACCCGGCTAGAACATATTTTCTACCAGTGAGAGAAGAGAGATAATGGCACACACACACAAAAAAATGCCTAAAAGAATTTCTCAGTCAGCGTTCATGCATTTCTATAAACCTGCTAAGGTTACACACAAGCAAAACAAACCTCTGTTATCTTATTATTGGCCTGCTGTGTGAGATATTCCACACTAGACCCAGCGATGAAATCATTAGGATAACAAGTTAAACTAAATACGTATTATGGTGAATTTATAAAGAGACGTGACTAGTTTACTCTAACTTACCATGAGGCCATATATTTCTGATGAACTCCTAACTCTGGGCAAGATCTCCATGGGAATGCCAAAATACCTGAAGGAGAATTAAAAGCTCATTAATAAAGTTTACATGAATCGATGCATACATTTAAGTTCTTATATTTATCTTTTTAGATGGCTAAAGGGTAACAAATATAATGATTTTTAATACATAGCTCTCCTATTTGATGTTTCAATATGATGGCATCCCAGAATGAGTAACTCCAGGAGACATTATAATGGTCTGAGAGACAATGGAAACATCAAAACCAGCATCTGAGTCCGGCAGTGGTCTGACTGGACTGTTTGGAGTCATGAAAAAAATATCCACATAGGAGCCAACCCAGCTGGAAAGGTCGCCAGTCCATCACAGGGCCAACACAGAGAGACACACAACCATACACACTCACACACACTCCTATGGGCAATTTAGAGTCTCCAATATCTCCACATATCCAGTATTCCTCATATCCAAACTAGTAACAATACCGTTTATCTATTACAGTTGTCAAGTTTCAATTGGTCCTTATTGTTTGGCCTTTAAAAGCAACGGGCTATTTAATTTTTTTTTTTTCCAGTAGGTTTTTAGCAAAAATTAACATTTTAATCGTGTTCCTGGGTTTTAACCCAGTCCTGTTACTTTGATTCATGTGGAACATCCAACACGTCACACGGAGAGCAAGAAGCAGCATCAGTGGATCTACTGAAGGCCATGGGAAGAACTATATATTTGCTCATATCAAAGAGGTCAATCTCAGCAAACTGTCCAGTTAGTTTTTATGTATTAATTATCTGTTGTTAAGTTAGTGAATCTCTATATTGTGCTTAGTGTCATATTGTGATTAGCAAGGATGCCATGAGGCAAATTTTAATGGTTTTGTTCAGTGTGCTGAAAACTCATTGCTGTTACTTACAGTCCTGTCTAACGACTGATTACCAGTGACACCACTAAACCCTCCATTTCCTAATAATGCACTTTTATCATTTGCAGTTTGTTATTTGAACTTTTTATTAAATAAACAATAAAGTAGTGTCTGAGCTTCTCTTACTGGATGTGTGCAGCCACTTTAAGGTATAAAAAAAATCTGCTCACATTTTTGACTATTTTCTTATAATAATCAGAATTAAAAAGTCATTTTATTTTAGTAAAAAGATATGTTTTAAGTATTTTTCTAATTTAGGAAATGTTTGGAAATTTATCAACATATTTTTTTCTGTTAAATAAAATAAAATAAATTTGGTGTTTCTAAAAACCTTCAAAATAACTTTATTAACTCAGACCGTTTGAGGAAACAAACAGTTACTGGAGTCGACCAATCAGAACACTCTGGGCTTATCTGGAAGTAACCCTGCTAGATTCTGAACCACACACACAACACGACCCAGAGATCAATAAGTTTCACACGATCGCTTTCAGTGACATATGCTCCAAACCAAAATAAGCAAACAGAATAAAAAAGAGCCATACTTGCAAAGTTCTGGGTCCCAGTCCATGGTGTGAATGTTAAACAGCATGGTTCTGCTGGCATTGGTCACATCTGTGCAGTGGACCCCACCGGCCTTCCCCCCCGTCAGACACTGTGAGCAAATCATCAAAAACACAGAGGATCGAGTCACTCTTTCATAACTCTGCACAGAAAATCTATAAAACCACTGACACAGGTAATCTGATTACCCAGATCAGCCAAGAGTCCACGGTCCCAAACATGGCCCTGTGAGACACGACAGCCTCGTGGACCTCGTCCACATTGTCCATCAACCAGCGAAGTTTCACTGCACTGAAGTAAGTGCTGATTGGAAGCCCGGTTTTATGCTGCAGGACAAAGAAAATGTCAAAAACATAGTCCTAAATAATAAAATAATAAACTTACAGGGAAAAAATGAATGAAATGCTCACCTTCAAATGGTTCTTGTTCCTTCCTGGAGTTTTATTAATAAGACGCTCAACCGTTGACTGAGTTCGCAGGTCCAGCCACACTGAATAAAAACAGCGAAATGTAAACACGCAACTCTAAAAGCAAAACATCTGGACTGTACAAATACTAATGCAAGGGACATAAAAACATTGGAAAGTATCTTAAACAATACTAAAGTTTGGATTCACAACTTGTACCAATTGCATTGTAGAGGGGCTCTCCTGTCTCTTTGTCCCAAACCAGTGTGGTCTCCCTTTGGTTGGTCACTCCGATTGCTAAACAAGCATAAAAATGCTTTACATGGTTTCAAAAACAGTGCATATATCATAACATATTATTCCTAATATATTATTAGGAAAATAAAGATAATATTACAGCAAGATCCTCCTAAGATTTACCTAAAATATTTAATATAGCCACTGTTTGCATAATGTCTGTCCAGCCTGCAGAAAAATATCTCTCACAACTACATATAAACAATCTAAGCTTACAAACAGCTGCCATACGCAAGCAGTCTGCAAAAACATGAGCAAGTACGTGATTTTTAGGACCGGATGCATGGCTGCAACACATAAACAGAGAACAGTAGTTCCTACATTCAACTTCCTGCAAGAGTTAAATGATTTTTTATTGTTTACGCCTGGGAATGCTGTTCTGCATATCATGGATGGGTAGCAGAGCACGCTCAGATTGACAATACCTTTAATGTTTGAGATGTCAATGTTGAGCTGTGTGAGTTTTTCACACGTACGCTCCATGCACTCGTACACGGACTGCAGAATCTCTTTGGGATCCTCTTCGACCCATCTAAGCAGCAGGACAAAGACAGCAAAACATGAACAGTATGAGTGTGAGTGAGAACTACCATGTAGCGTTAATAGATATTATTTTGTCTCACCCTTCTTTAGGGAAGCTCTGTTTAATTTCCACTTGATGATGGCTGAGGAGCTCTGCTGTTTTAGAATTAAACACCTTCAAAACAATAAAAGCAAGTTAATATAATATCAGCAGTCAGTACAATGGATGTTTTTGATTTTCAAACACCCTCCTAAAAGCTTTCACACAGGCAGCGTAAACTTTCTACAGAACAATTATCGCTGTTAAAAATATCTCTGCACATGTTATGTGTCACTGATTCATTTAAGAGCTGGGACATCTGAACTGCCAAAGCAAAATGGATAAGAATTATGTTGCTAAACTAAATAAATAAGAGCAGATTCCTGGAAATAAGGTCAGACATGTTTGTTTCTGTAAACAGATGCCTGTTAAAACTGAAAAAGCAATGGAAAAGGGTTTATTTGCAATATTTAATATTATTTTGAGGATATAATCAAAATAGTCAAGACTTGGTAGCTGCAATTAAGTGAATAATTAGCATAAATTATGAGGCTATGAAGCCAACACACACATAGTTTTTTTTATTTAACTGAAAAAAACACCTGATTACACTGATACCCTCAAAGAATTGTTCAACAATACACTATTATGTGTATTTTGTTGCATTTGTTTCCTTTTTTAATTTAAATATATATATTCAACAAGAATTTAAAAAATAGTGTCCCCATTTTTACTATAATTACTTTTGTCAACTTCAATTGATTTTAGTGAAGCTACTTTTTTCTCTTTAATGAAAGGGTATGAATATAATTTTACGACGACCGCATATAGTTTGGTCTTTGTGAAATGATATTGCTTTTGAATTATTTGTCACTATAATTATACTA
>JBAMIG010000026.1:6643470-6654494 GCA_037177335.1 Kiunga ballochi
TCCATCCATCCATCCATCAGAGTGTGCACATGTGAAAAATTAAACATTTGCTGCCATCTTTGCAAATGAAACATTGACTCTTATTTAGTTTCTTTTTCTCTGTTTTTCCCAGAGTATCAGGCTTCTGATGAGCTTTTATTAACCAAAGCAGTGGAGGACATCAGTCAACATGGTTGTGTCAAATTGAACACCCTGAAAGACAGGCAGAGGACACTAAGCACCCTGCAGGTCTATCTTTACCTTGTCCTAAATAGGAATATGTACTGGTCCTAATCTGTATTAATAACGTGACACATTTGGTAACCATGACTACACTATATTAACACATATGTCAGGCTGATCACCTGTCAATCAATACTAAAATATCTTTTTCAGGCAACTCTTTTAGACGTTGAGAAGAAAAGTGATGCTGTTGAGCAGGAGCTAAGATGTAAAGAGAGGGAAATCCTGATGCTTGAAGGCGAGGTGGAGCATCTAGAGAGAAAAACTGAACTCCAGCGTGATCGCTGTGCATTTATTATCAAGGAAAACACGGATCTGCAGGTTCTTATCTGTGAGGAGGAGGAGAACGCTAGCCTGGTGGTGGCAAGGTTTGACACTTATCGAAAGAAGATGGCAGATCACAGAGCAGCTGTGTTGCATGCCGTGAGCCAGACGGAGGCTCACAAAGAGCTAGAGAAGAAGAAGGCGATGATGCAGATGCTGACACAGAAGCGAGATCAGCTGAGGGAGGATCTGGAGAATCCAAATGGAAAAGTTCTGCAGACGGCAAAGGTGGGGAAACATGCAACAAATAATCCTGAGCTGTCGTGGTATTTTTGTCTGCATAAAATCCAAATGAGGAATCTGGCATGTTTTCAAATGGAGTTTTCTCCTAAATCTGTCCTGCAGAGAGAAATCGATGCTTTGAGGAAACAGATCTCTGATAGGAGGAAGACCATAACTGAGACAAGAGAGCAGCTGAGGAGAGAGTGGGAGACTCATACTCAGCTAAAAAAAGACATAGAGGTGAGTTGGAGCACTGAAATGTAAACGAAACTGTATTAAAACCTGACTGAGCACATAAGAGACCGCCATATTTTGCCTGCTTCCTCCGATTCAGATCCAAAACCGGCGCCACGAAGCCATCATCAAGCGGCTCCACTGCCAAGTTAGCAGAGCTCAGGCCGTGCACAGGTCAAAAAGCATCACCACAGCTCTGTAGTCTGATCACACAGAAGTATAAAAGACATATAATCAGAAACATGTGGAAGAAAACACGGCATGCTTAAGGACAGGTGCTTCAACTTTCTCACACATTAAATGCTTTTAAACTGTCTCTGCTTTCCAGGCAGATGTCAGGGGATGTTTATCAGCTGCAGAGGCAGCTCGCTGAGCTCAAGAGGCAGCAGCAGTCATCACAACACTCTACAGACAGCCATCATTAAGTTGTGTTATCAGGTTTGTTTTGGTGGGAGTGTAAAAGCAGGCCTTCATAGCTTTGTTGGTTCAGGTTGTTCCTACTGCTAAACAACTGGGGGCAGCATTGTCTGTTTCATCTGTGTCTGTTGCTGTTCATTACTGAGAGTGCAGCACTGAATATAAACATAATAAACCACTATGTTGTTGAGAGGAAATATCAAAAGAGTGAATCTGTTTATTTTGAAATGCTGCAGGAGTGCTTTCACTCAACACGAGCACACTGGATGAGATTTCAGGTCACAGGATGACAGTGAACCGCTTCATCCACAACAGCGTCCGGGCAAAAACAAAAGCCGAGTGTCTGCGGATGGTGGATGTTTTCGGTACGCGCTGTTCCATCTTCTGCTTCGTTGAATGGCTTGACGGTCGCGAGACGACACTCTCACTGTCGGCTAACGAGGGCATGACTGTACTGCGAGGCTTCAGCCATAACTCCAAACTAATTAAACGATGAATTCAAGAAATGTGTGCACATCACAGTGATTTCTGCCAGACTCTGAGAATATCTAGAACTTAAAGGATTTAAAGGGAGTCCATGTTTTTTAGATAAGAAATGTCTTCTACAGGGTTAAATGGCTTCTTTGGCAATAAAACAGATAAAAAATGGCAATTTGTAAAAAACATTTCTAGTATACAGGGTCATTTAGATATATTTTTATTTGAAAAAAATCACGCAAAATTCAATTTTTCCACTCTTTTACACAGAATATATATTGTTATAAGTGTTGTGTTTACTGTCGGCCATGAAACAAGACAAAGAACAGTTCAATGTTTAAAGCAGTCATTTCTTATGTGATACGTCTAAATTGCAAGGTGGAGATGTGGTTTTACTAAAGTGCAAAGAAAGGATTAAGCCATAAATGATAGGCTGCAGTTTCGTTTCAATTTTGCTGTGGGAGTGTGTGTCTACAGCAAAATGGTGCAACTCTGTCTGACTGACCTCATTTAAATGATCAGCCTGACAGCCACTGGATCGGTCCTGTTCACGCTGCTCCGCTTTGGGCCTCTTTGGGCCAAAACATCCTCTTACAAAGGACACGCCAGTATAAATAGAAACAAACTGCATTGAATTTACAGTACATTCCCTTCTTGGTGCATTTTGTGCAATGCTGGCACATCTCTGCACATCCATACCCACAAAACAGAGCAGCTGACTCTACATTTTATGCTTTTAGGAGAAATCACTTCTAATAACGCTGATAATAAAATGCTGTTTGGTTAAATAAATATGTTGATGATGCAGGTTTCATTAAATGATGTTCATGTGCACACACTCCAAGTCAAATCCGAGTTCATTTGAGCATTTTAATAACCCTCTGCAGCATGCATCTCTGCAACATTTGTCCACTTTAGCATCTACAAAAGGGATTTTATGGGCTTGGACAGGTTTAGTCGTTCATCTTTTCATCCTTTACATGGACTATTCTACATCTCCTTCACCTTCTCACCATGCACCGTCCTTTGAACAAACAGCTGTGCCAGCAGAAACCTGCTGTGCAAGCAGGTAAGGTCAAAACAGGTAAAAGTATGAAAGCATTTGCTGAGAACTCAGTGGAATTAAACTTCATGCAAAGCAGTGACTGAAAACAGTTTTAACTGTGGAAAATCAAGTAAAATCAAGTTAAACTTTATTAATAAACTGTAGCAACAAAAACCAGTTTGAGACAGTAGCTTAATGCAGACATGACCCTCTGCAGGTGTTTCAGACTGCTAAAGCTCAGCTATAAACCTGTTCCAGACTGTGACACCCTATAATTTCATATTCAATATGTTTTTTGCTGTAGCAGCTTCGCCAGCCTCTCGCTGCATGTTGAAGTGTGCGTGCACATTTAGAGCTGTATGAACCTTATCTCGCTGGCTGCACATAGCAGTGTGCATGCCTCAGGTGTTGAGCTGTATGTAATGAATTTTTGGAATATTACAACAATCGACCGAGAAACAGAAGTAAAAATAGTGTGTTTGTTCATACCTGTATCTGTGTATGTCACACATATACCAGTAAAACCATCTCACCTGCTTCTGCTCTGAGTATCATTTTGTAATGTATCTCTCAGACAGAATCGGTTTCTGCTGCATATGTGTAAGCGTGCAGCTGCGATATTCATCCCGAGAAGAACACTTTTTGCTCTTTTTGAGGATTAATCCCCCATCTGCAACTGATAAATTCACAGGTTTCTTATCATCATCGTTATGCTTGTTGAATAACAAGTCAAGATACGGCTCGCTCAGACTCTTCCTCTCAATGCAAAGTTCACCAGAGGGTTCTTCTAGGAAGTCCATGTTACATCGATTCCTAGTTTTAGCCTGCAAAACAATTCAAGAAACTCTTGTTCACCTTCTTGGAAGCATATCAGCTCTATAATAAATTTGGTTACATCATATCCAATGTTTCCATGAACTCTTTCAATGCGGATCTTATATTCTCGGTAAAGAGGAACAGGTTCATACGTCTGTAGAGCCATGTGGGACTTTTTCCCAGCATGGTACACCATATTAATAAAGCCGCTTTTGATTCCATTAAAAAGGAGCTGTTATCTCCCGTAAGGCTTTAAAGTAGAACGGTAGCTTGTAACGTGTGAAACTGTATTGGTGAATCTAAAAGCCTTTTCTAAATAAATGTATTCTCAATCTTTGTGCAGCTAGGTGTTTTAAAACTTATCTGCTAAGCTCAAATAAGCAACTTTGTGGCACAGATATCAACACTTACCAACATTAAACGTTTTTTTATTGTGTTTATTTCCAGAAAACAGACTTTTATTTGATCAAAATGATGCTAATGTTGCAGAGTTGTGCGGCAGATAAACTGCGGCTAATATAAAACGAGATAATGAGAGGTAACCAGAACTTTTTTTGGTAGCTGAATGAAAAGGTTAGAAAGTACTGTGGTAGATCACGCTAGTGATGGTACCTGTATGATGCTGCAGCTACAAGGTGACTTTTAATTCAGAATTAAATAACTCCAAATTAAAATGAAATTTTATGTTTCTAATAATTCTGAATAAGGGTTTACATGGTTATTTTTATTTTATTTAAAGCGGATTTAACTTTTATCTGGAATTAAAAAGGAATTAAAACTCATGTAAACGTGGCCGACGTGGAGCATTTCCAACACCGCTGCCTTTTTCAGTCAACTTTAATCTGTTTGTATCATTAAATCTGTACAATAAAATAATTTATTTTATTTTTCTTTGTTTATTTAATTGTGACATCAGTACAAACAAAGGTCCTTTCCATCAGATACAGGCAAGAAATAAACCATGCAAAAAGAGAAAAAAATTAAACTAAAAGCAAAATAAAACTCACCAAAAACAACACAAGTATTCAGAATGATCCCTGGTTTGATGTGATTTTTTAGGATAGACTATGTGGATCACACATTTATAATCATTATTAATAAAAAGTGTGTTAAAACATCCACTATGTATCATATTTGTACCATCCACAAATGCATTTAGCTTCATATTTCTCCTTTTTTGATGATTTTTTTCACACATTTTCTCGCCCTCCTCTGGTGAATAAAGTTCCCACAACGCCTCAATACAACAAAAACAAGGTGGAAGGATTTCCAAGAACCAGACTCAAACTTGATGACTATTTCCCTTCTGTCTATCAGCGGGATAGTTTGTCTCTCATTCCAATCCACGCCCTCAGCAAACCATAACCAGGTTTCTGTGTATAGCTTATACCAAGAAGACACACAGCTTAGCCTATAGAAACAAGAAAAAACTCATAAGATGCCTCTCTGAAAGTCTTCCCCTGGGCTTTTTTCTATAGCACATGGTTTTAGCCATAAAGACTCAGAAAGACAAACAATAAAAGCCGTCAGTATCCAGAGAAACCTGTATTTTCCTGCTACTTGTCATTGTTTTACTGCAGCAATTAGGGCTGACATACCTCCAGACAACACCTTGCCTGAGTCTGACTTATTCCATAACATTTATTTACCTCCCTTTGTTTGTTCACGTAAGGACTATCTCTGCAAAGCTCCACAAAGATCCAGCCTTGTTTCATAAAGCAGTAATCCTGACTGATTAGAACAGGACTGCACCACTGCAGGGAGAGTAAATGTAAAGTGTGGGTAGGTAAGTAACTGGGAGGGATATCCCTCAGAAGGGAGGCCTAAACTCAGAGGGGAAACCACTGTGACTGCTGGCTTCTGATTACTCCCGCTGGTCCTTGTTAGACTAAACAGCATTTGTCCTGTTTACTGACAACACCTGCTAACTTTTATAGCAGCTGAAAATATCCCACATGCTGCTGTTTGCACATACTGACATGTACAGTAGCAGCTGCCAGGCAGGGAGTCCTTTATGATCTGTTGCCTTTCAACTTTAGAAAACAGAAATAAAGCCTTGTGTCTGTTTGGTCTGAGCTACACAGAAACCAGGTAATGGTTTACTCAGGGCGTGGATGGCTACCAGACACAGGAATGTTTTGGCTTGCAGAGACAAAAAAGAAATTAATCGCAGCTGGGTTGACTCGATGAAAACACCTAACGCTTGACTTCAGGAAAGGAAGTAAACAAAAAGTAAACGTCATAAAGGGGAACTTTAACCCTGAAGCAGGCTGTGATGGAGCCACACCTTGCTCTGAGCTATGCAAACAAACACTTTTATCTCCTGGTATCCATGACAGGCCGCTTTACTCAGATCAGCTGGGACAGGCTCAATGGAAATATTACCTAACTACAATAGAAATGTTAGAAAATCCCTTCCTCCATATAAAGTTTGCTCATTTTGTTCATTTAGTTACATTAAAATGCATAATTATTGATCAGGTTTACTCATTTTTGCCTCTTAAGCTTGATCATATTTACTGTTTTTTTTTAGTTTTCTGCAAATTTAGTTTTCCTCTGGACCCCTGTCTAAAAACTAATCAGTGTAGAAGCATCTCCAAGATATGCAAAGTCAGATTTAACATTATATACAGCACCATATGCCGTCCTGATCTTATACACAGTAAAAGTGATCATGAGGTCGCAACTTTTTGGACAGACGATGTGTGAACACGAGGTAATGTGAGATCAGGGCCATAAAAATATAGTGATTGTTTCAAAATGCTTCTAGATATAAATATAGTTTGTCTTCGTAAACAAAAAAATGGAGTGCCACTTTAATAGAGGAGAAAAATTCTTTATAAAGCAGAAAAAAAAGGTGTAAAAAGGACCTTTTTGAAAATATTAAACGCATCATTGGAAGTCAGAAATTAAATCCAGTTCTATGCAGACATTTAGAAAATGAAAATGATGGTGTTAATCATTCATTTTATGACTTTAAAAAGAAAAGAAATGCTGCGTAACAGGCTGTTTTGTAATCGGCCACTCAGACTAAAGTGTAAAAATGTTCAAATTAAATAGATTACAAAGTGATTTACCTCCATTGAAGAAACTGTATTTGCGTGTAGGAAGCACACACATTAAACACATTTAGTCAAATAAATCTGAATTATTTCCCCCACTTCACACTGAACATCTCCCACTGCAGTTTTGCCCCAGCTAAAAGCATTACAATCAAATTTACTGTAACATGTAGCTCAGTTTAAACTCTGTGAACAGTAAGCTGTGTTTGCAGAGCAAAGGAGATCATAGAAAGACGTGACGTGTGGTATTCTCTGATTTGGGATGTGTTGTTGGTGTGTAGTGCATGTCACACTCTTGTTCTGAACACAAATAATGCATTACTCTTGGACAAACTCGATTTCTCGGATCTGTTATGTGTGTGTAGTTTGTGTGGCTATCATTCTTAGATCATGTTCAGAGCTTTGCATCGTACTGCTGCTAATCTTCCTTCTGTTTTAATGTGATGAGATTTCAGGAAGCACACATAGCGACCCAGGAAAAAAAGCAGCCTGATGCCTTAATGTCCTTTAAAATAAAAAGAAGTGCAGTGTTTGTATTTATATGTTATACAAGTTTGTAAAGTCAACGCAGAAAGCAGCACACCTTAAACACACCACTCATAAATAGCATAGGAAATACACAACGCTGTGGTGGGTGCAGATGGCTTGCATGGCATGCATGCACACGGGACTGAAAAGTCATTGTGAAACTGCAGCACAAGATATGAGCACGATGGATTTTCGCTCTTCCATAATCAGAAAGTAGGGCAGTGAGGGGGGAGCCGTGAGGAATCCCAGGTCCTCCATTTCTACACAAGGACAAGTGTGCGTGCGAGCATGGGGAGGGCGCTTTGCTTTAGCTTGTCTCCTCTGGGTCTCCTGATTGCAGCAGCGGGGCAGTAAATTATGAATGAAACTGAGGGGAGCATTGGTGGGAAGGAACTGGAGCTTATGTATCTCTCTCTGCTACGGTGTGTTTTTCTCTCCAGTGCAGATGGAAAATCTTTGCCTTGTCTTTTTGCAGACTGTTTCCTAATTCTTCCCCCTTTGCAGGCCCACTGAAACAACAGCTGCAGGTTTTATCGCTCTGCAGTAAGTTCAGCCTCTCTATCAATGCCTCTGTTGTAACAAGACTATTCCAATATGTCCATTGAGAAAAACTGCATTTATAAAGGATATGTAGGATTTTTTTAACCATTCATGTATGAAGCCTGTATTCTGTAGCACTCTGAAACTTTACCAGCTTTATTAAGAGCAACAAATGCCCTCGGCTATGACTTTCCATTCATACGTTTCAACATAAAAGGATCAATTTGCCTGGTATGAAGCTTTATTACCTTTTATTTATTTATTTATTTTATTTTATTACCTCTATTACCTTGCAAAACTAAAAAGCTGTACCTTTATCCGTCAGAAGCCATTAAAACATACACAGAAACCATTTCCCAGGAACACAGTTTGGCGTAAAGCCCAGAATTTCTGAATGACACTCCCAAACTTTCATGTTTCACACCTACTTAGGAAGGCGATTACTTCAGATCAAGAACATGTGATCCAGAAAACTATAGTTGCAAGTTGTGAGAGAGAATCTATTGTTATTAAAACGTTTGTTGGGTTTTTTGTTTATGCAAATATTTAAAGACTAAATAAAGAAAGGCTGGAAAATAAAAGGATTTGCTATATTCTCATCGGTATATTCTATAATTGGTTGTTACTGATTTTGAAATGTTAGCATGTTAAGCATGATTATTGTGAGCATTTTAGCATGCCAAAGTTAGCATTTAGCTAATTATTCCATCATTAAAAAGAACATGAAATTTCATGTTTTATATTATTTATGCTTTGGGATTACTGGGATAGGTTCTAATTTACCCATTATCCAGAACTGAGCTAGGTAGGAAAATTAAAACAAATAAATTAATAAACATTTTTTACTTAGTACCAATTCTTTGCTTCTCTCCTACTTGTATGCTAACATATGCTAATATAGCTAAATTCCCAACAAAGTTCTTCTTATACATTTTTGGTTAATTTAGTTATTTACTTTCTTTGTTTATTCGGTTACACTTCAGTAACTGAATAAAGTTACTACTTCAGGACAACAAATCACCAAGCTAGTGGCCTATCTGTGAATGCAAACCTTTCATTTCAAACTAGTCTCACAATGTGTGAGGAAAAAAAAGTACAGAGTGATAACATGAATTATGATACATAGTATTTTATATTACTTAAAAATTAAATATTGAATATATATATATATATATATATATATATATAGACTGTTTACTTTATTTTGTTCACTAGGAACAAAGCAAAGCAAACAAACCTGGTGCCCTTTTCCACCTCTCCACATGAGGAATCTGCCTGCTCTCCACTTCTTCTCTTACATTACATGTGTGTGTATTTTAACACACTAATTACAGCCCTTCCCCTGTTTTCATTACGTTTAAAGAATGGTTTAAATTACCATAAATGCATAAACTTGAAGCTTTTTTCATACCGGCATGTTAAATACATCTGGCTTTGCTACATATTCACACACACACACACACACACACACACACCTTTAGGGTAAATAATCCTTCAAACAGGCTGTATTACAAGTTTCAGTGGCACATCTTTATCCGCTGAAATTCTGTGTAAGTCGACTTTTGCTATGTTTCCTGTGAAATGCTCTATTGTGAAAGTGGCAGGCTGTATTAAGGCACATGGATTGTTGTTTAAAATACATCACAGTGTTTTGCACATTCTGCCCACACACTGTGGTTTCGTGACTCAAGCTGAAACGCTGACCCTTCCTCTGCTTTTTGCTGTTGTCTCTTGACATTTATTGTTATTGTGCGTGCACTTCTTTCTGAGCATGCGCGAGTAGGGCAAAGCTTCAATTCCCACATTTCTAAAGTTACGCACGCACACATTGTGTGAGTGTTGGATCGAGGCGAGAAACAAAATCTTTTCTGAAAATATTTTGAGGATACAGGTTGCATTACTCTGAATGTGGTTTCAAAAGTTGCACTGTGGCTTTTGGAGCAATCGTCAGCAGCAAATAATGTGTCATATTCCATTATTAGACGATACAAAAACTTATTATTAATGGGAAAAAGTTTAAGCTTTAAGTAAAATATATTCTCTATTTTTATTTATGTAACTTAAATGAATTTATATTGATTTTATCTGTGTTATGAGATGTAAAGAATTGTTCTTAAAAATGCATTCAGATCCACAAAGTGGATATTTTGCAACAATTACAGCTGAAACCTTTCAGCTTGATCTTTTACTCATTTGTCAGGAGCTTAAAGAGATACATGAATGTTTGTGCATATCAACCTAAATAATCCTGAAAAGGCCTTTTGAGCACTTTCTAGATAATTCACCCTGAAACCATTTCATTGTTTCTTTTTGCTGCATCCTTTGTGTCCACATCTTACTGGAAAATGAACTTTTAGTCTTATTTCAGTAGAAAACTCAAATCTGAGATCTTCAAGAGTTTCCTTGCATTTGCAGCTTACTTCACCCCACAGCATGATGCTGCCACTGCCGTGCTTAAGAGATGGAGTAGCTTAATGAGGTGTTTTCTATGTATATCAAAAAGTTCAGTTTCAGTCTGTTGAGGTTTATTTGAATTAAAAACATGTAAAGTAATCTAATACTTTCTGCTTTATTTACACTCTAACTCAGGATGATGACAAGGTTGGTGAGTAGATAGAAGAAGAACAATGCACAGACAGCTGATGATGTATTTCATGATAGCTGTATATGCTGTAACTTTCATCTCTATGTGCTATAAATAATTATCATCATTTCACCCCAGAATTCCCAGTTTTTGTTTTTTTTATATAAATCAAACACACATACCAAATATAACAAACTGCAGGCGCCTCTTGTCCCATTCCTTTCCCTCATAATTACAGCAGCTTTGCACCTGTCCTGTTAGAGCTTAACACAGTGTTCGGTTTGCTCCCACAGATAGGCCCGTTTAAAACAACGCAAAGAATGGAAACGTCAGCCGCTTTGCATTTGTGCTGGGCACTTAAATTGTCATGCATGCCACATGTGTGTGAAAACATGCTAGTGTGCTGTAAAACCTTTAGAGACGCTACTGGAACAAGCTGTTCATATATATATATATAAAATATATAAAATATGCAAATATATATAGATAGATAGATAGATAGATAGATAGATAGATAGATAGATAGATAGATAGATAGATAGATAGATAGATA
>JBAMIG010000026.1:6665245-6687229 GCA_037177335.1 Kiunga ballochi
ATGGATGGATGGATGGATGGATGGATGGATGGATGGATGGATGGATGACCCAGACACAGCAATCGTTCCTCTAAAGTCGGTCATTAAGCAGGAATGTCCACACCGGGTTTCTGCGCCTCACATGGAGCATCTGATGATTCGCTCTGTGAGTTCTGTGCGTACGTCTCCATGCAGCGATGACAGCAGCTGACTTGGATTGAGACAGGACCCTGATTGAGAGCATGTGCGTTTAACAGAGAGCTCCACTGAAGGCTGATCAGATATGTGCAGAAGGAATAAAAGAGGTTGCCGCAAATGGGTTCAGAACATTAGATTAATATGTTAGCCAAAGCACAGTCTCACTGTCTGACCCCACACTCAAATTTAGATGA
Organism: Kiunga ballochi; assembly: GCA_037177335.1. Classification (NCBI taxonomy): domain Eukaryota; kingdom Metazoa; phylum Chordata; class Actinopteri; order Atheriniformes; family Pseudomugilidae; genus Kiunga; species Kiunga ballochi. The sequence goes on from JBAMIG010000026.1 coordinate 6,665,617, forward strand.
ATAAACCTGGTAAGTGCTGCGTATCAGGTGGTAGCTACATAGCAGAGATTTAGTGAGTCACTCACTGTGTGGTCAGCTACTTTATTTCACATTTCTCATCTTAATTCACCCACCTTAGCCTTTGTATATTTGTTTCTGTTAACAGGTTTTTCTTCCCACTTGTGTACAAACATGGAGTGCATTTTGGGATGCTCGGGACACCGGACGGGCTAATCCTTGTCTAGAGTCTTGGGAGGCCCACAGAAGGTGGAGGCCTACTTACTGACAGTCTGGACATTCAGGGTTTAACCAGCAGGCCACCTGCTTTCTCAGCAGTAAGGAATACATCAACAGGACAGAGGGAGGTCCGCTCAGGGGGGTGTAAAGAGGATTTTTAGGGTTGATTTGGGGGCAAAGTGGTCTTTACATGTCTGGAAATAACAGGTCAAAACTAAAAGCCAACAACTTTATCTTATGTTCAATAAAACGTAGTTAGAAGTACGTAATGTTTAGCATAAACAGTGTCACTCGGTCTCCAAACATCAGCAGCGACACAAATAGATCAACTTAATCCACATGTGATCACCTGCCTCTCAGAACATCCTGTCCCCACGTCGGCCTGCTTGAGGAAAACACCTTTTGTCAATGACACGGGATTTGTGAAAGTGCCATCTGCACATTAGAGCAGGAGCTGTGCGGTCACATGGGTGTCTGACCCACCAGGGAGTCACCACCGAGTCGAGATGTGGAATCAGACCGGAGGCAGAGAGAGGTCTTCTGGATGGATGAATTCCAAAACTACAGATGATTTTTGCTTTTATCCTGTTCGAACATAACTTTGCAGATGTAGTGTAAAAAGGAGATGAATGTTATTGTAACAGTGAAGTTTAGCTTGCATAGAGAGGGAAGTTTCTGCTGTGTGAACAGGAGGAACCGTGTCACCTAGAAAAAGCTGCTAAAAATACCCCCCCACACTGGAACAACTGCACCTTGAGGTTACAATTTGGCCTTGAAATTAAACATCAGTTGCTGAAGTGTTAACTTGGTGAAGCCTCCGGCTACCGGAGCGTTCTGACACACATTGTGGGATGGATAATACTGCGTTTCTTCATTTGATGAAACATTCCCAGCATGAACCTCTTCACTCTGACTGGTTTTTACACCGATACCAGCTTCAAATAATCGATTGTTTTCAGTCTCTGCAATCTGATTAAAATTAAATAACAAACATGGAATAAAAATCTTAAATTTTATTTATCATCAAGCTAAATCCCCTAAAACAATGACAAACTACATCTTCATAAATAATAAACCCTATAAAGTTAATAGGTTTAACAGTTTTATTAGCTCACTGACATAAACATGAATTAAAGACAGATTTATTCAGCCGTAACGACCACTTTATGTTTATTATTCAGTGTACAAAAAGTGTCTTATCATGTCACAACTACTTATATACTATTCTGGATTATTTATTGTAAATAAATAGATATTTATAGATAGATGCATAAATATAGGATAAACTGTACACTTAAGCATCTGTGAGCTTTAGATTAAACGATTAAGGGAAGGTAATCCCAACAAAAAGTGTATATTAATACAGTGGAAACATAACCACGCAACTACAAATCCCCAGATTAAAATAGCTTCTGCACGTGGGTTTCCAAGTTTATGTTACAAAAATGAAGAAGATATCAGCTTTATAATAGAAACATAGATATTATGGCTTTATTTGTCCTGAGGATCGCTTGTATGCTCCATGTTGCACCGTTACCATCACCAACCACCTGCTGCAATAAATCTCTCATTGTGAGATGTCCCTTCAGCTTATTAAAACATTAAATCAACTAAATGTGAGCAGCCATTAAAAAGAAGCTTCCTGCTCCTCAGCTGAATGTCGCCGTGTGGCTGCTGCGCGCTCCCGCATGCAGGTTCATGAAATGGGCGGAGCCACAGTAAAAAGTCTGGAAGAGGCTCGTTGTATTCAACCAATAAAAAGGCTTCCTTTAGAGGCTTCATGCGTTATGCCCCGCCTCTTTGCATGTCTGATTAACTCTGGTGGGTTAAGACAAATATAATTTATTCCATACAATATTTATAGCTTAAGTCAAATTTTAATCCTTACATGAGATGATCAATCATTTAGAAAGGAAAAAAACACCAGTTATATTTTTTTTTTTTTGTTTTTATTTTGAGGTGCAACTGTCTAGTGCAATTGTAACGTCACATTAGTGATGGGCTTGAAGGAACATGCACAAAACATCCAACATACTTATGCTAGGCATTTTCCTTTCCATATGCCAAGTGTCTCGTTGTGCTGAGAGCTCCAGTCGCACTATGAGCAACTCACACACTTAGCTGTACAAAACAAAGAAAAAAAAAACATTAAAAAAAACAAACATTTACATTAAAAAAAAAATCTACACACTTCTCAAAGTGGTGAAAGAGTCCAGATAGTTTGAGTTGGTGAGTCTGAAGAGTTTACGTACAGTACGAAGCCGTGTGTCGCTGCAGGACAGCTTAGTGTGGAGGGAAAAGATCCTCTTTTGTTCCCACCCTGAGTTACCACATCACAGGTAGTTCAAAACCTGGCAAAACCATAGATATATATACACAACCTTAGGAGAACCACTTAAAAAAACAAGCTCTATATATGTATCTATGGTTAGAAACCAGGCACTTGGCAGAGTTTTACTGGAAATCTTTCATCTGTACAAAGTTTATTACCTACAAACAGTCAAGTCTGATGTAACCAGCTTTCTGTGATTTAACAGACCACTTAGAAATTAATAACAGGAATAAAAAACAGACAAAGTCCACCTTTCCCAGCCCTCCCTAAAAAAAAAAGGAGAACACTTATTCCCAGCATGAATGTTTTAATGCTCCGTCTAAAGGAAGGGTGCATCAAGGGTGAGGACATCGTCCAAGACCGTCGTCGTCTGCGAATGCAGTGAGGATGCAGAGCCACGGACCTCTCGCTGCAGATAGGTCTGGTTCGTCCATTAAAAGTCTGTCCGAGTCATTTTGGAGAAAGTGCAAAGGGACTGAAATAAAACCAGAGGATGGGGAGGAAGGAAACGATGTGCGGCAGGAGGAGGTGAGGCGGGAATGAGGCGAGGCTATGGCACACTTTTCCATGGGTCGCATGCCGAGGGATAAGACGGCTCTGACGACTGCCAGTTCCCGTCAGCTGTCCTGTCCCTCGTCATCACCACGACGACAATGACGATTGTCTGAAGCAGGTAGTAGAAGTTGCAGACAAAGCGGAGATACACACACACAAGCACACACACACACACCGGTGCAGCTCCAAAGTCTTTCAGTTAATTTAATGTGCAACAAAATAAAGTATTTTCCGGTTAGGGTGAGGTGTGCGTTGCTCCAAACGGTGGCAGTCGGTCCTGATGATGCTAAAGTCCATTCACAGTATGGCAAAACTCCCTCCTCCTCCTCCTCATCTTCTGTCTTCCATCACCCCTATCCTTCATCCTCAAGGGGCTCTCCAGTGTGCAGCTCCTGCGTTACGCCGATGTGCCGGAGTTGTGCGTGGAAGGGGGTGCGGGTCCGCTTCCTGGCAGAACCAGAGGCTGGGCAGTGCTGGTCGGGGAGCTGCCGGTCTGGACCTGCGCCTGGAACTGAGCCATCTGCTCTGGGCTTGCCAACGTCTTGAGCAGGTTGTTCTCCTGCTCCAACTGAGTGTTGCGCTCAATCAGCTCTTTGATCTGCTCCTTCAGCACCTCCACCTCCTCACGCACAGCGTACATCAGGTGGCTCTTCACCAAGTCCTGAAGATGGAGGGAGGAAGGAGACGGAGTTGGTTAAATAATGTAGCACATGCCCTCCTCCATGTTTCATCGCTTAAGTGAGGAGACATCTTGTTCAAACTGCACATAAAGCACATCCACTACAACCGAAGTCACCTCGTTTATTTGCCTTCAGCATTTCTGTCCTTTCTTAATAAGGAAGTTGAAGATTTTAAAGGTTTTTACAACAAAAATGTTCTTATTTCTAAATGAAATTAGTTTGTTTTGAAAGTCTTCTTTGTTTCAACCCAAGGTTAGGCTTTACCCATCACTGACAATAGGATATTTTACAAAGATATGCTTTTACTCTGTATAGTATGACAACAAAAGAATATTTAACAGGTATTAACATGTTTTTTAAAAGCCTCAAAGAAAGCATGTGACACTGCATCACTACAAGTACTTTTACAGATGCATGAAGTAAAAAAAAAAAAGAGAACAAAAGAAACAAAAACAATTTTTTTCCGACAAGATATTTGTCATGATGATGCTCGGGCAGAGGCAGGCTTCTGTAGGGAATTTGCTTAATAATCTGAGCATCCCTCCTCTGTGAAACTGCCTCTCCCTCCTCCTCCTCCTCCTCCTGCCTCAGCTAGGGAACAAAATGTTCCTGCACCGTAGTGGGAGGAGCCAATCACCGGCCGAGTTATTTATACTGCGCGGAGGGGAGGCTGCTGCTTGCCTAGCAACACAGCAGAGGCTGAGAGGGAGAGCGCGAGCTGTGCGCGAGAAAGGGAGGAGGATAGCGTGCAAACCTCGGCTAGGTCCACATAAAGTTAACAACAAGCCAGGGGGTTGAAATCGAGGCCATCACGAGCTCGTGCTTTCCTCCAAACACGCAGGTGCAGACATGCTGTTTAGTTTCGTTTCCAGCTTTTCATTCATTCATTCATTCATTCATTCTGCTCAGAAGCTGCCTTCACAAACCCCTCTCTTCCTGACATCCCCTCTGGATTGTAGCATCAAATCATCTAGTAAAAATAACTCGCAAAGCTTTTTACAGAAGCTGGAAAAGCTGCAGGAGCCTCCAGCAGTGTTGGGGTTACATAACAGCACATACATGATCAGCACGCCAGCTTATTTACAAATACACTCAGTGTTTTAAAGAGGAACGGTTTGCTTACCATTGCTTGTTCGATTTTGTTATCAATGGCCACCACACTTGCACCTGAAGAGCTGGAAGAGAGGAAAATGTGCTGTTAGTCCTGGATGATGTAATATTGGCTGTGCACTGCGGCTGATTTGCAGGCATTTATTTATAATGTGTCTATGCATGGTGTTTTAATGCATCAAATAACACCAGAAATGAAGGAGAGAATAAATGGATTGGATGTCATGAGCAGAGAAAAATGATGTCGTGATAAGAGAGTGCAACAAAGAATGGAGGTCATTGCAAAAAAGCTTTTTTTTTTTTTTTGCACAAATGCGGATGAATTAAAGAGCCGAACAACCAGAGGAAATATTACCTATTGTCAACCCTGACTGATGCACTCTCCTTCCCGAGCACAGAGGACAGAAACGATATGGAGAAATTCCTCAGTTGACAAACGCCAAGGTCCATCGCCACTGTGTAACATTGGGAATTCATGCTATCCCGCCCATTAAAACCCCTAAAGGCGATTCTTCGGCTGTAAAAACTGGATATCCAGCGGTATAAAAGTAGAAAAATCTCGCATTATTGGTGCTCCGCGCGGTGAGTGTGCTCGCGAGCCGACCGAGCAGCTCGCACCCGGGAGAGAGCACACAATAGACTGAAGCGGCGGGCTGCTACTCCGCGCTCTTCGTCTCCGTCTCTGGATAATTTATGCAGGAAAAACAGCTCCTGCTGCCCCGCGATTGGCGGAGACGCTAGCTTATTAGCATAATAGTCTCATCTGATTGGATGAGCGCTTGCTCATTATAATAATACATGTAGCATCTCTACCTGCTGCACCGTTTTCTACAAAGCCCGCACCCCGTTTTCAGGCTGAAAAGACCCTCTCCATCCCCTTAAAACGGAGAAACAAACAACTTAACAGGACTTATTTCATTCATAGCGGTCTCCTTTATCGTATTTACCCATATAAAAGCAAATAAAGACATTTATTTAACCCCCAGTAGACCTGGCAGGTGATGGAAAACTTTAACCACGTTAGGTAAAGAAATGTCTCCCCTTACTGGTTTGAAAACGTAACAATCTCACAGCAGGACACAGACTTAATGTAATTTAAGTCAACTTTCCCGTCGAACCTGCAGTAAAAGCTGTGCAGTAGTCAGAAATGAGCAAACAAAAACAAATGCCTGAAATGTGATGGCAAATAATGAGAGCATTCAGACTGTAGACATATCAGACGCTCAACTTTCCCCGTTTTATTGCTTTACTGATGGATATGAGAACAGTATGTTCAATACAGTAAAACATAACCACCCTCGACTGTCGTTACTGATCAGGAAACGTATCATTACCAACTTGATCCATGTAACCGAGCGTTTTAATGTGCAGGAGTAAAAATAAAAAATAGCAGAAAAAGGGTTATATAATTTATAGATGAATGATAACTGTGAAAGTGTTCTATTCATTTTAAACAGAAAAAATTATTTCAGCTCATGTATACTCCTGATTTAAGCTAGCAGGATGGAGCTTTTGTGCACAAAGTGTGGTTTAATGTTGCTACAGATGCAAAGAAAAAGGAAGTGCATTTCGTGCAGCTGGAGTTTAGATAAAAAAAACACCTCCCTTCCTTCCTTCGACTGATTTTTACTCCAAACTCTTACAGACTTTCAGTGAGGAGACTGAGCCAGGGATCCAAGCTTCTATCCCTCCCTGCACTGGCTGTAAAGTCTTGTGTTGGGCTATTTTAGTGTTTTCTTTCCTGTGGCTCAGACACTGCTTCCAGTAGCTTGTGATTTTTCTTCATAAGGATGTTGTTTGATGATGTTTGCTTTATTAAGAAAGAGAGAAACAGTTTAAAATAAACATCACAACCCTGGAGAATGTTTGTTAAAGGAAAAATGTGTTTCATGATGGAGATGCAGAACATATCGTTTGTTTCTTTGTGTTTGGGACACTGGAGCTTTTTTAAAATGTTATTTTGAGGAACGGGTAAAAAAAAGATCTTTGGCGGTCGATTTTGGGAGGGCATCAACAAATTGCACCTTCATGTAGAGTTAAATGAATCATGCATGTGCAAAAGCAGGAACATGGTGTCCTCTGAGGTAGTCCTTTAGGATAGCTGAGCAGGAGCTGAAACATGCTGATGTGCCTTCATGCCTTGCTGCACACAGGAGGCGTGCACTAAACCGCAGGTGTCTAATGAACAGGTTTGATCAGACATTAAAAATTAGACACCTGCACACCATCAAAACATCAATACGTCCCTACAAAGCCCTCGGAGATCTCCGTTTAAACCTACTCCGACGTGACAACACCACAGCTATTGTTACCTCTTCAGATGCTTCTCCAGCTCCCAGAAGAGCAGCTTCAGGGCCATGGCGTCCGGGCCCCGTCCTGCAACTGCCCCGAGCAGCCCTTTCTCTCTCATTGAGGCTAAAAAAACACACACACTTCCGACCAAGCAGCGGCCTCACCACCCCCGATCCAAAACAAACGCCTGTACCGGTGGTGCGCCCTCTGGCCCAGACCCTCTGCTCCCCCCTAAAGTGAGGGGGCTTCATATAGGGGAGGCTGAGTAACAATGGAGCCTGGGATGGAGATATTTAGAACGGGGAGTGTGTTTGTACAGCGGGAGCGCGCATTTGTGTGTTAAGTCCTCCGGATTGCCTCCTTGCTAAGCCTGGATCACATATAGACTGTGTGATGATTGGGTACATGAAAGCAAACATAGGAGGGTGGGTGGTGATGTCACTGTATAAGGAGTTGCGTCACCCTCTATTCTGTGGTTATGTAAACTGTCAGGAGTTATCAGGGGAGATGGTCCAATCGGATGAGCTACTTTTGACCACACACCCTGCCAGCTCCTAGGTCGACTGCTAGCCTCTCACTTTGATCTGCAGCTTCTCGCTTCTTCAGATCAGATGAAAACTGGTTGGATCTGCTGGGAAAACTCCCAAACATCCACCCGGAGAGTGGCTCCTTGCAGCCATACCGTCAGTCATTGGATGCACACAGTATAGACTCCCATACGGAGCAATGGCCATGCTGGTTAGCAAACAGGCGTGTGCACAGTGTGAAATACTGTCTGAACAAAGAGGATCAAACGAGATGGCTGATCAGACAAAGACCTCATGCAGATCCTAGGAATGCTCAGCAGACACGCTGGAAGTCACCAGGAAAAAGAGCAGCATCAGTTGAGTTGATGGGGGCAAAAACAGAACAAAGAAGAGGCAAAATGCTCCATGATGGCAAGGAGATGACAGGAAAAGAGGGGGGAACAAAATGGCGGCGAGAAGCGCCCATAAACAAACTCGCACGCTGCGAAATGATCAACCTCATTAGGTGTAGGTCACATATTCTTTTCTTCACTGGAAGTTTCACTGACACATAAAAACAGCAGGCGTCTCCAAAACGAGACCACCTGAACGCTGATAATGGACACTACTGGGAATTCATAACTATCAGGTGTAACTTCTCAACTCAAACATGCATTTGCTTCATCCTGCATGCCTGTACATCGTGTACTCGCTGGTCTGGGGTTAGGGTGCGCATGCTCGCCTAAAACAAAAGGCTTGAAAAGCGTCTGAGAGGAAGCTTCATGCTGATGTGGAGATGCTTGACATTCAGCCAATAGCTGCACAGACCTGACCCGGCCAATGATAGCAGTCCTTGACACTGTGACATCACAGATGGGATGTTTTCTTTTATCCACGTACATCCCGAGCTCAAGTGTACAGCTTGTACAAAAGGCTGACCCATATAGTCTCCAAACAAAATGTTAAAACTTAAAGCATGTTAACGCTGAACTTTGTCCATTTAATGACAAAAATAACTCCTTATGGAGAACATTTAACCATCTTCAGCCTCCAAAGCTCCCAGCTAACATGGCGAACAACCTCTCCAGGAATGTTGGAACAATCGGCAACAAATTCGCCTAAAACAAACAACAACAAAAAATATACTTTTTTGCAGAGAAAAAGTTGGCAGGGTGCATCTCCACCACACCCAGCAGAGCTTACATAAGGGTGGAAGTGCAGCCACAGTGACACAGAAAGAAAAGAACAGATGGTGTTTACATCGTGGGTAAGAATGCAAACGTGACCCACGTTCAATGTGGCGCCTACGTTTAAGTTAGTTTCTAGTTTGGGACGGTTAAACCCACAGTTGTGGTGAGATGTCCTGCTTACTGTAAAGGACACACACACACACATATATTATAACAAGCAGAGAAAAAGTCTACATGCTCGTTATGCTCTGCATGCATCGACATAAAGAGCCTTTTGTGTATTTGCTGTATAGTTCTAGTCTCCCTGCTTTGATCTGTGCTCCCGCACACAGAAGCACCCAGCTAAGTGTAAGTAATGCTTGAGTCAGTAATAAAGGCTGCAGTGTGGTCCAGATCACCTCCATGTAAGGGTTTAATAGCATCTTTAAGTAATTAGAAATGTCATCAGGAACACTCTGATGTCATACAAAACATAATAATGCCAAGACATGCTTGTAGGATCATGTAGCAGATCTAAGAAAAGTCTTCGGGTCCTTACGTTCATCAGTTTGTATGCTGGGCTGTGATTCGCCCGTGTCCTTACGCATCACTTCTCTCTTAGCAGGCATGAGCTTGTGTGTGTGTGTGTGTGTGTTTGCCTTGTTTGTGTTTTTGCATGTCTGTCCATGTGTCTGAGGCTGTGTCAGACTGGCAGAATCCGGTTTGGGAGGCTTTAAACACTGGCCTGTAAACAGCAGATTACACACCCGCACTCACACAAAGAAAGTGCATTTTTACCAGTTTAAGGGACGACTGGCCAGTAAAACATTTACATATAAGCAGACTAAAAAGAAAGACTACATTTAGAGTTTAAGGGGTAATCTGGGAAGGGATTAAAGAGAAAAACTGAGTATAATCTCCTCTGATTTGTGTCCAAACATGAAACAAAAAGGGAAAAATCTCTAAACGGGTCTCATCGTATCACACAGCTTCAGGGCTGGAGCTCTGCAGAGCGAAAGTGAATCCGTCTGCCATGCACGCAATGTCTTACATAAGCAGCCTCTTTGCCATATGAGCCGTGAAACTCCCTCCGAGCTCCTACATCTCCACAGCTTTACCCACAGCACAGAAATGCTTTGTCATCCTGATGGATGATATATTTACTTTCAGCAGTCTCGCACAAATCACTACAACTTTCCAGCCTCCATATATATATAAAAAAAGGATGAGTTCAACATTAAAAACCCCAATAAATCATAATAAAATGCATTTTAATGAACATAAATACAAACAAACATTACACAACTGACAACCTGAAGCGTCACTCGCGGTCACATGGATCTGCAGTGTTTGGTTTTAAGCTGTGAAGGATCTCTGCACAGCGGAGGTCCTGAAACTTTGCTCGAGGCTCTCAGCAGTGAGTGGTTTCATGTGGTCATCCGATTGGGTTTTACCAGTGGGAAAGGTCGAGGCCCTGACTCTACGCAATCACAAATAACATCATGATAAAACAGCTTTCTTTTTTCTGTGAAGTCTGTAATTTTCACCAAGAAGCGTCTCTTTCGGGGGAATAAATGCTCTTTAGCAGATAAAGACTGCGTGCATGGTAAACCAGCTTCAGATGACGTTAAAGAATAAATGGAAGAAACTGATAAGGTTCATGTTGTCTCCAGGTGGCTGAGCGTGACAAGCTGGAAACCAGTAACAGGAGTTTCCTTTGATTCGTCTACTGGTCACGGAAAAACATTTCCCTGCAGAAAAATGCACAGCTCACTCAAATACAGCATAAATATAAATATAAACCATGAATTTACTTGAATTTTTCCCACTTGGTGGAATTTTCTATTTATTCCCGAACACCATGGAACATTTATAATAACAGCATTTCTGTCTACACTTCTCCAGCACGCTACGGCTTTTTCAGGGGGAAAAAAAGGGATCTAAGTAGTGTGACACGGTCCCCAGGTGTGCAGCAATAAAACAACCTGAATCTGCCTTTTATGAGAAGATAAATCGTCCATCCATGAGTAGAGACAGGCTTTAGTTCAGGCCTGAAGGAGCTGATTAAAGCCTCTAAAATCACAGCAGTGGTTTAAGTTTGTGCAACGTATCTCACAGGTACAGATGTGTCATAATGGTTAGAAAACATTTATGCGTGTAGTGGGAGCTTTAAGAAATCCCTTCAGTCACACATACTGACACCATTATTTTAGTTATGATACATTCAGGTTAAAGCAGCAATAAGCAGAAATGTATTATTAGAAAAAAAGAGATGCTGGATTACAGCATGACGTCACACATCGTCTCTCTGGGTTGATCTGCTGCTCTGTGTTTACCCGCCGCACGTTCATGTATGTTCACGTGACTGGCTGCTTCCTCTTGGTGTCTCTCCTTCCCGTAGCACAGAACAAACAATACAACGTTTATGATAAAGAAGCTGCCGGATAAACAAAGAAACAGAACCGGGATAACACTGGTTATGAAAGTCTCTTCAGACCAACGTCCTTAAATGTATTCCCACTGTCTCATTCAATAAGGAAATATAGCTGTTAAAAGAAAAACGCTGAGATGGACAAAATAATAAAATAAAGAAATTAGTAAAAATTGTTTTCTAATTCTGGTTCTGTGGAAACATTTTAAGAAAATACACATTACATCCCTCAAACTAATATTTTGGTAAATAAACCTTTATGGAAATCACTGCAATCAGTCACAGGTGATTTTCCTCACTGATCAACAAACTGCTTCACTTTGTTTTTACGATTTTTCCAACTTAAATAAATTAGAAAGCAATGTCTTTTACAACTAAATTATAATTTAGCTCATTTTTTATTCATGACTTTTTTCAGTCTCCAGTGATTTGACTACTGTAAATGAAGCCTTTTCATTAATAGAAAGGCATCAATAAGTTTGAGGATGACAGGATGAACGTAGCATACAGAGCTAACAGGCAGTTAATCTGACTCAGAGGCAACTCTTCTTCTTCTGTAGGTAAAAAAACAATATGAGTAACTTCAACATAAAATGATGATTATTTTGCTCAGTGTTTGCACTTTGCGCATCTGCTTACAGACAAACTCCAACACTAAAATAAAGCCGTCTGTTTCCAGTGAGACTACACAGACTGTTAGGCGATTAAATTACACCTTGATGCTGGAAAATAATAATGTTAATGTAACCTTTAATAAGAGAGCTTGTTGTGTATAATGAAATAAAACTAAAAGCAGAAACTCTGGGTGTTTCTGGTAGTTTGAGCGGCCAGAAACATGAGCAAATAGTAGCTGGCTTTATGCATTTGAAGTCCAAAAAGACATGTAAAAATATTAAGTTTCATTCAGCTGGTTTTTTCTTTTCATGCTTAAAATTCAGAAAATGTTTTTCTAAACCTTAACATTTAACTATTACTCAAAAAGCAATCAATACCTAAGTGTAATGATCACAAAGCACTCCTCTCAAAAGGAGTTATCAAAGTTCAAATATATAATTAACACTATCAAACACAATTCTATACGTTTTCTGTTCATTTTAAATAAATAAATAAATAAAATCTGTTAAGAATAAATCAAGTTAGCTAATATTTCTATTAATATAGCTGAAATATTATTGCCATAATCACGTTACTGTTAATTAACATTGGTTTAATTACATGTAAAATATAAATACATGTGAAAAGTTTATTTTAGGATGAATATATTAATATAAAAATAGAGAAATACTTCATAGAAGCCACATCTGGTAGAGAAATAACCTATTTCTATGAGATACTTGAGCAAAATACACACAGCAGGTAGTAAAAGTGTGTTTACATAATGTACCAAAGCATCCTGTGCAACTGTGAATTCATCAGGTTACATGTGCGTTTATGATTATAAAGGAATATTTTCTTTATAACTAGCACTAACGTTTCAATGGCAGGCTGAAAATATGATTATTTTCTCCTGTTACATCAAGGTTTGTTTTAAAAAATTAACCTGAATGTGAAAAATATCACAGAACTGATTGTGACATGAATTAACTTCAGTCAACCTTTTCTCCACATCTTTCCTTCAGGTTTAAGCAAGATCACTGTAAATGCATGTCATTTTACCCGCCATAAACCACTTTGACAGCTGAGGCCATAAACGTGCTTGTGAGGAGGAGGAGGATGGGAACGAAGCACAGAAAAGCACGAACACGTTGCATCTTCTCCGACCTGAGAGTCTGCAAGAACATGCAGCTCTGCATGACAGCACAAGGCAAGCAAACGTGACGCCCGGCTCCTGGGCTCTGCTGCCCCCAAGTAGTCCGTTTTAGTACAAACTAAAACCAAGTCTGTCGCTGCTGCTAAATACTTTGATGTGGCTGCAAGATTTCTATACAGAATAAATAAATAAAGGGGGATTGAAGCTTTTACTTTCACCACAAATAGGATTAAAAACATTTCTCTGAAGGCTTTAGAAGACAGGACAAAGACTAAAATAGCACAAACTATTCAGATATTTTATGCTTTTATGATCTTTCTGATAAATATCTTGATTTATTTAAAAAAAACAAAAACAAATCTGCACATTTTATTAGATAAACTTGATTTAAATTTCCCCACTTAATACAAATAAGAATTAACATGTATTAATAACTTTAAATACATGATTGTAATTTTACCTACAAATAAGCACAATTATTGCATTTAAACCCTGCAAAAAATTTATTTTAAATCAGTCTGAAAGATGTTTTTCCAAATGGATCCCACAGATTTCTAACAGTAAACACAGTGCTTTTATAAAGAGGTTTCCAAACCTCTCATTACATCCTCCTTCATTTTTATTGCGTGCAAGGAGGACATTTCCACTTAATTCAGCGATTCTATGGTTAAATAAACTCCTGTTATTTAAACTGGGAGGATTTATGAGACCACACTGCCACCTTCTGGAGAAACACCAGTATAACAGCATCAGATTGGATCCAGAAGAATAACTAGATTTGAAAAGTAATTATCAGATTATCCATGAACCTTCAGGTACAATTTATTTCTCCTGACAGACACGAAACACCTGCTAGTGAATTAAATGCAATTCTGGGTGAATGGAGCTATAATAAAGCTATAACGATACAAAGAAGCAAAAAAGCTAAATTAGAAATAAGGAGTTCATTTAATTAAAAAAAATCATGCTGCACATTTTTAGTATGACTGAATTTATTTGGAGTCACCTGTTGGGTTTTGCATTTGAATAAAAAACACAAATTTAATAAAATCTGCTAAAAAAGAAAACCTCAAACTACTTTAAATTGATCTAAAACAAGTATCAATTATCTTACTGAGCAAATCAAACTTTTTATTTATTAATAAATAACCCTGAAACCCAAAATTTAATGTGATGTTTTAGATCAGTATGAAAATAATAGATGAGAGCAGAACAGCCACTCTGAAATGCTGTCCTTTATTATAAGCTCTGCATTTAAACATTTAACCTAAAAGCAGGTCGATCGGTTCATATTTGCTTTGTCACATATAAACATCTTTTATCAGGGTGTGTGCTCATGAGCAAGAATTTATATTTGCTGTACTGTGACTCATAATTAATACGATCATGTTAAGCAACCGGGATATTACGCCTTGGGGATCGTCGGTACCTGGCACTCAAACCAAAGCTCAGTTCGGCTTTCCAAATGAAAAAATTCCTCAAAGCAACTTTACTTTCCCATCAAGCGACTCCTCTCAACCAGAAAGATGTTTTGTTTTTTGTTTTTTTACGGTTAGCCAATTAAAAACCGGTGTGTCAGGTTACATTTAAATCATGAGTCAGCATTAACCCAAACGGCCATCAACAGGTAATATATTACTGTCAAAAGAAGATCCACTAAGTAGCTTTAAACCGTAAGCAGAACTAAACACACAGACATAGAGAAGCTGCTTATCTGTCTGGAGCGTAGCATAACCTCAGAGGAAGCGGATAAGAAAAATCAAACAAGCTCGACAAAAGAGGTTTGAAAGGTCTCACTTCAACAAAACATGGAGCCTCTTCGAGAAAAGGGCTGTTAAAGCATTAATACAAAAGCACTTCGACTACCTTTCATCTGCTTGTTGACTTTGAAAAGAGGTTTGAGTGATGATCCTTCCACTCTGACTCATGTGCTGCCAAATATTTGTATTTCTCTTACAACTGCCCATAAAGTCTCACATGTAGACATGCAGCTGCAGGGAAGCAGGTTTTATGTGCAAACAATCAGTAGATTGCACTCCTTGCTCTTACATTTCCACAGGATGAAGTCACACATAAATAATCCCTAAAAAAAAAAAAGCAGCACATGCAAACGTGAAAAGCTTATTCCCTCAGCGTGATCCTTTCCAGACAAGTCTTCTGATTATTTTTGCAGTGCAACGTTTTCGGTCTGTACCTGAACGCATCACAGAACCGGTTTAAAAGTGACCATTTATTATGACACGTGTAATAAAAGCTTAAAAGTTCTCTACAAACTGGATGTTAAATGACTTAAGGAAAATAAGTGGCTGCAATCTGCTGGAGGTGTGTGTGTTTACTTATGTGGAGGTCAGGAGGGATCTCCCTTCTACTGTGAACTAACGCTGGCTGATATCCAAAGATCAAATGATACCGGCATTGACCTGTGAGGCAGTAATGCTGCCCGACGAGGCACCTGATCCCGTTGAGTGCTCTGATTAATATCAGCGTCCTTACTGACAGATATGAGAACCAGCAGCCAGAAGGGGATATTAAATTAAATAGTCTAATTTATCCCAGAAGAAAAAATCTCAATGCTTTTCTTTTTTAAGCAGATTCTTGCTAAAAACTGACACACCCTGCAGCCAAGCCGCAGTCGTGCACACAGTCTTACTGGATCAGGTGTTTTTAAAGCCCTTGCAGCTTTGACACAGGCTTTTAAAGACTTGGTGTTTTAGAGCATTGCTACAAGATTCAGGCCATTGGCACCTTAAACAATATCCCTGTTCAGTGTATTATGCAAGATTATCCAAAAGGAAACGTGTTCCAGTTGCAATGTCACCTTACTCTTGCAAACTCATTATTTAATAAAGGTGTAACCACCTGATGATTAGAGGCATGACCTGTAAACTTCCCTATGGCATCCGAATACCATAAACAGAAAGGAAGCACAACACGGTGAGCATGCAGGGAAAGAAAAACATTTTATAAGTGGAAAAGAAACAACCAGCAATAGCTTAGAGAGGGGATGAGGCCTTCCAGTAAGAAAAGACTAGAAGAGCTTCACAATAAACAAAGATGACCCCAACAGCACGACATGTCTGCTGCAGCAGAACAGAGGACAATTCATGTCAAGTAAGCTGGCGGACACACGGCCAGATAGATGGAAACACGCTGGCAGAGACTGTTGCAAATGTATTATTGAAGGAGTAACACCAACTGGTGGCAAAAGCCTCCACACAGACAATACGGCACTGTTATTAGTAAATAATTACGTCAATATTAAGTCTGAAGTTGTTGCATTATGAATCTTTCCATTACTTAAGCTTAAAGTAGGATCAGAAGACCAGAGTAATGCTC
This sequence comes from Kiunga ballochi, assembly GCA_037177335.1. Taxonomy (NCBI): domain Eukaryota; kingdom Metazoa; phylum Chordata; class Actinopteri; order Atheriniformes; family Pseudomugilidae; genus Kiunga; species Kiunga ballochi. The sequence goes on from JBAMIG010000026.1 coordinate 6,681,994, forward strand.
ATTAATGACAAATAGTTATGAAAAAAACAGTGACTAAACCAGTGTTTTCTTAATTTTCCTGGTAAATGAGTGGAAAGTGTCTGGCCCATCACAAAAAACATGCTATGAAAACAGATTATGCTTCAGCTACAGGTGTTCATAAGAGACTGAAAGAGAGGATACTCTATACCCTGCAGGCATTACTGTGGCACAAACAACACGACTCTGCTTAACCAGCACAAACGGCCACACAGTGGAAACACTGGGCCGACTAGTTATCCATTTATCTGCAGCTGGAGTTTATCAAATTTATTCAACACAACTTCCAAACCTGCTCAGTGTCTGACAGGCCGGGACATTTTTTCCAGGGCATCGACCCAATATAGACCAACCCTGCATATTTAAAGATCACTGGACACTGGAAAGCCAACATTTGAGCAGGAAAAACCATCAATTTGATACGTTTAATGATAAGTAAGTACAATAGAATTACTTATTGATTGGGAAATGAAAGATTTAGATGGAAAAACAGCTGAACAGCTATTGATGAACATCATGAGGACAGATTATATCAAATGTGAGTGTAAGTGCGGTGGTTAAAGGGGTTCACAAGGGCAGATCATCTGCTGAGTCACCACATTCCTCAGTGACTCTACAGCTCAGCTGCTTTTGAGCTGGACATTGATGTTTTACACCAGCCACGTCCAGAAAGCTGTTTTTAACTGTGCATCGTCTGAGAGCTGTCAGAAGGGGACCCGAGAGGATCGAGCAATAGGACATTGGGCTTGTAAATCAGAACTGCACAACAAAATTAGGCCACTTGCAGCAAGCTGTGGCCTGCAGGGCTGCAGACAGAGTGGAAAAACACAGCATTTACTCATTATTTTAGCACAGCTGTCTGATAAACTATGCAACATTAAACTGTTGAATCTAAAGAGGACATCCATTCTCACCTGTCATCCTCTCCTTCGACATGCTGACTCCTCAGTCCAGCAGCAGCGGCAACCATGAAGGCACTGGCCTCAGCTGACATACCCATTTGGGCCAGAGATCCAACAACACTGCTGCCCTCCGCAGCTGACCCGCCGGCTGCTGCTGCCCCCAGCCGAGGCAGACCCAGCAGGCCCTGGTGCTGGAACAGAAGCTTCTGTGCGTCCTCGAGTTGGGAGGCTTTTATGGAACTCCCTCCTCCAGGGACGTGAGGGATGCTGGCACCGGATGTGAGGAGAGGTTGAAGATCAGCTTGCAGTGCGGTCAGGGGCATATAGGGTGTCCCGTGCATGGGAACTATGGGAACTGTGCCAGTAGAGGGAGGCTGGATTTGTGTCTGTGGTTGAGGTTGAAGTGGAAGGGCCTGAGGCTGTGGTGCAGCATAAGCTGCAGGTGCAGGAGGTATTACTTGACCCTGAAGTGGCAGCTGCTGAGTAATGGTGACTGGTTGCGGTGCTGGGACCACTGGCACTGGTGTGATGGAGATTCCTGTTGTAACATGTGGAAGTGGAGGCTGGACTTGGGTCTGGAAAGGAGCTGTAGGCTGGATAAAGTCTGGCTGTCTCACATTTTCCGGGGCTATGGCTCCCCCTGCTTGGAGCTGAGGTGTGGGGTAACCAACCTGGGGATGAGCATGCTGTGGGTCCACAGGATAGGGAAGCTGCTTAGGTATAACTGGAAGAGGCTGACTTATAGTCTGCAGAGTTACCTGTGGTGTTACTGTAGGAACAGCAACAGGAGCCACTGGCTTTTGCAAGTGAGTCACTCCAACAGCCTCCTGTGGTGAAACATAGCTTAAAGGGGTAGTCTGTGTCAGGCCCTGTGGAGGGCTCTGTATTGTCTGTGGGCTGGAGAAGTCCTGGCTTGGTGGCTGATAGGGCTGCAACGTGTGAGGTGGCTGTAAAGCAGGTACAACTGGACTAATCCCAGCATTACCTGCCTCAGTCTCTGCAGCCACGTCGACAGCTTTCGGTGCCTCAGGTGGAGTTGGATGGGGGACCTCCTTTTCATAATATTCTGTGCAAGTCCATCTTCCCTTGCGAATTGGCTCAGAGTGTGTGTCCAGCTTGACCACCCTAAAACGAGACCCAGGGGCTGTCTGGATATGGGTGTGAGTGTTGTGGGCAGAAGCAGGCGGGCCTGTTCCTCCTCCAGCAGAGGCCACTTGCCCAGTTGCATTAGTGTTATCAAAACCAGCAGGCCCAGAGGGGGGACCTACAGCAGTAGGGACAGCAGACACACTTGAAATGTTCACACTGCCTTGTACATGTGCATCTGATGTCCCACTGATAACAGGAGCTACTTGTTGACCCACCATCACTGCAGCTTTTGGATTATCCAACACCTGTTGTCTCTGGGACTGACTGGGCCCAGCTTTCAAAGCCAGAGCTGGGCTGGAGCTGGCCAGTGGTGCAATAGGAAGAGTGGACAAGGATGGATCCACTCTTCCCATACTGTCAGCGTGATGGTGTGGAGGCTTGCCGTGTTGTGGGGGATAATATTGTTGATGCACAGTTCCATTTACTAAAGAGGAGTGCGGCTGAACCCCCTGAGACAGTGTGTGATGATGAAGAGGCTCATTGGGTGACACTAGTCCAGGTGTGTCAACCCCATGGAGACTGTTCAACGTCTCATCAGAGGAACTTCTCTCTGGTACACCTGTGTCTGTGGCTCTAGACACTGAGACATCCAGCATATCAGAGGAGGAGAGGTCTTCAGTGTGGGATTCATCCATATCATCATAGCTCTCAGTGTCATCTGCTAAACTGTTGTTGCCGCTAACGTTGATCTGAGCAGAGGTGACGCTTGTTATCTGGAAACCACTTTTCTTCTTCACCTGACCTCCGGTCACTTGGGGCTGGTGATGAAGTGCCGGAGAAGAGGATCCAGGCTGGCTTGGATTGTCGTCAACGGCGTTTCCTGCACTGCCACCGGCTGCAGAGGAGGAAGACGCGCCACTGCTGCCTCTCCGGTAGTGAAACGCCGTTTTGCGACTCCCGCTCCCGGGCGGGTCTCCAGAAAAGTCCTGGTGGTGCATCTTTACCGCGAGGAGGTTTTCTTGAGGCCAAGAAGTGGCAGACGGTTTGATTAGCGCTACCTAGCAGCTAACACAGATGCTAGCTAGCTGGGTCAGCTGCAGTACCGCGATACTAACGAGCCATAAGTGACAAGTCATATGATTTATGTCCTTTAAAAAAAACAAGCTTTACCTTCCCTGTTTTGTTGATACTGAATCAATAGTTTATCTACGACGTTCTTCTTTTTAACATCAGTATTAATCCAGCATCGGGACAATCTAAAACTATGTAAAAATTCTGCAAATAAAATAAACAAAGACTGCGAAATTGAGCTAGCCGCAAGCTGTTAGGTCGGCAGTAGCGATTAGCTACGCTCTTTTATAACTTTGTGTTCCTTTATACTTCTAGCTACGAATAACTAATGGGCAATTTTGTGGTACATAAGCAACGGGAAACGATTTTATCTCCGAAAGCCACTTTTTAAAGTGAGTCTTGAAGCTTCTTAGCTGGCCGGTGTATGTCGCAGGAAATCAGTCGGCGCATCCATTCCTCTCCTGGACGACGAATCTTCTTTCCCCGCAGAGGCAAAAAAACCCGATCCCGACTAAAAGCATACACCGTTTACTGTCGATTGACAGTGCATGCTAAATAGTATCCATCTATATAGTGGTAAAAAGTGCTCTGGAAGTCCATCTCGGTGTCTCACTGCGTTCGTGTTTGCTGTATCATTGCCGGTGAGCAGCAGCAGCAGTAACGGGCTGTCAGTCTCACAGGAGGGAGGACCGCAAACACAAACATTGCGCATGCGTAAGACCGCCCAGTCTTTTTCTTCTCCACAGCGAAGGAGCGTTCACGTCTCAGAGCTGTTCGGATTTCACAAAATCATTTGTAAAAAAAAACCTCCTAATTACGTTTTATTCACCAGTCTTGTTGTGTTTATTGGCATACTTTCTAGATAAAAAATAATGATCGCAATCTGAATGTAAAATTTCAACACAAAAACCTTTAAAAGAAGGAAAACTGAAACCTGCACATTATTGACATAGTACGTAAATGCAGCATTGAAGCTCTGGGTTATTTTTCTTCTGGGAACCCACTGCTTGGGAAGTGCTACTATAAACGGGCTGTATAAACAATATTAATTTATGCCTCTAACCTTGTTTGAAGGAAACCAATTTTAATAGTTTATAATATTTTATTAAACTGTAACTAAGTTACAACCAAGACTTATCCAAAATCCCCCAGTGTACAATCCCAATTAAAAGTAAATTCAGATTTTAACTAAACATCCTCATTCTGCCTTTGGGTCTTATTCATACTCAAACTGGAGTCTCTATACAAACTTCCCTCTATTGATTAGATGATCCTGCTTTTTGCGTATAGCAACTGATTCTTGTGTTAAACATCAAATAATAAAACAGCAAGTATGCTGGGACCCAGCTTATTAGTATAAGCAGCTAAAGTGGAGGCAGAGTTGATGCATGGTTTTGAAAGCTTTTAGACGTGATTATTCTTAAACACTTCAGACACACCAAGATGAAGCAAAAACTGAGGAAGTTCAACTGGCAATCTTCATCCAACCACACCAAGTGGACAGAAATACCAACTGTGCTTTCTGTAAGCATTTAGCCTGAAATCCAGACCTTTCTGGACAGTCCAGCCTCAGACTAGGATGTTGAACACCATTTACCACAATATCTTCTTCTGCAGTTAAAAATCAAAAGTAAGAAAACTCAGATGTGAAATTTTTAATAAAAACAGAAAAAAAAACACATTTTAAAATGATATTTTCATAAAACAGGATACTAGATATATACATTATACATCTTCTACAGGACATATGACAATTTTTGTTGTCTTTTTGCATTCCCTTTCCTGTTTTATTTTGAAGTCCTTCTCCCTTGTGTTCTGCTTTATTTTCTGTTCATTACCTCACCTGGTTTTGAGTGCCATCTCGCTCCACCTGTTCTTTGTTATTGTTTTCCATTATACATCCCTTGGTTCCAGTCAGATTATCCTGTTTTCTGTGTAGCCAACTTGTATTCAAGCAATTCACAATTTCTGCATTTATGTGGGGAAAAAAGGCATCTTATATTTACAGTGCCTTGCGAAAGTATTCGGCCCCCTTGAACCTTGCAACCTTTCCCCACATTTCAGGTTTCAAACATAAAGAAACTTTAAATTTGTAGTCAAGAATCAACAACAAGTGGGACACAATCGTGAAGTGGAACAAAATTTATTGGATAATT
>JBAMIG010000026.1:6710535-6728795 GCA_037177335.1 Kiunga ballochi
CACTGCAGAATGAAACAAAGAATAAAACCTCTTTTCAGGCCCAAAATATGTTTAAGAAAGAATTATTAAGGTTTTCTCACAAATAACTATATTAGTTTAAAGAATAGTGTTGTAAAACATTCATCTATCCATCCATTATCTACCGCTTTGTCCCTAACGGTAACGATAGGTGAAGCGCGATATAGCGATGGATCACTGTATATAGTCTGATCTTATGAACCAGGAAGCATACCTTAGTGCCAGTGTGTACGTCCCCGGCTGTCTCTGACTCTCTCTGATGAGGTAACTGCCTTCAGCCTGACTCAGTAACTGGTCAGCATCCTCTCTAGAAATCATCCCATGGTATCTAGATGTAAAAGACAGACATTATTTATTATAATTAATTTAAAAAAAATCAAATCAGTTACAACTAATAATGACTGAAAAGGTTTTTTTTTTAATACTGACTCACATAAATCTTTATTGTAAAGAAAGGAAACTTACTCTCTCCCGTAGTATTTAGGTCTGTTTTCCACCTGCAGGGAAAGAAAACATCTTATATATTTGCACAGACACACTATCATACTAATAACTAACCATCTGCTTTGAGACCTTTAACTGTGATTTTCCTGACTATTTTATACGACTTGCATAACGTGGATGGACAGAATATTGCACGAGTCAGAAGAAAGCTCAACATTGTGCTGTTTCCTACGAAACTGCTGCCAAGCCAATAAATCAACACAGACCCCACAAACAGCAGTGAATATTAATTTAGATGCTGCAAGTGCAAGAAAGCCTCACACACACACACACACACACACACACACATACATACGGGACATAATGCATTTTCTCTTTGTAGTCAGTCATGCATGGGCACCTCTGAGGCCTCTAAGAGCCAAACATGGAGCGGACAGACTAATACCAGCGACTCCACAGACAGTCTTCACTGCACATGGCAGAGTGCTGTGCTATAAGGAAACATATTTTCTCTACAGCAACAGCAATGTCTTTCAGGGAAATGATGAAATAAAGTGAAAAAGAGGGAAACTGGATTCTTTTTGTCTCTTTTTTACAGATCTGACTAAAAGCAAAAAGGTGAATTGTCTATTTAATTTAATTTTTTAAGGAAGGATCAGCATCCACAATAATTATTCCTACAATGACTTGAGACAACTATGGACACTTTAACTTAAGCAGTATCACTAAAAAAGGTTGAAGAAATAGTGAAAATGAGCTGTTATGGAACTATTACTCTCTCTAATAGAAAGAAAGGGATGCTATACAACACCAAACTGGGAGAAATGTCTTTAACATGCAGAGAAAAATCTGCTTTGTGTGTGTTTGTGTATTTATTACATCTTGTGCAGTGAATAAATCTGCCTTTTGTGACAATCGAATGAAAACATTTCAGTGCTTTTACCTAAAAACATGGAAACAATACGCTGATTAATATGTGGTTTTAGCCATTTCCTTCTCTGGGAAGTGGGTCAGTCGGAGCTTTTTCTCCTTTTACTGAACTCTGCTAACATTTTCAGATCTAACTCTGTCTGTGATGATGTGCCGTGAGGACCTTTAATCTTTTCTGCGGTAATTCTCTGAAAGCCGCCGTTGTCCTTGTGTGATTTTAACGTAAAGCTGATTGTTTTACTGTAACAATTAGAGGACGGATACCACTGTTATGTGTCACAAATTAAAACGTCCCAGTCACAGATAAATGCTTATCGGTGCATCATTAAACCCCGTATGGCAGAACTCCCAGCAGACTACTTGGAACTGCTGGTTGAAAGGGAGGAGGAAGATGAGGAAGGGGGGTCATTCTGTCTGCTACCAGTCTGCTTGCTTTAACTGGGTCAGCATAAACCACCCCACCAAGGCCGGGCATCAAAGACAACAGCTGCTCATTTAGCACCTATGCAAACACATCCCATAACACCAGACACACAATCCCCACATCCTTAATCCCCTCCTGGATTCCCCCAAACTGCTTCCCCCCTCACACACACACACATCTGGCGGTTGCCTCCCATATGAGCAGATGAGCTGATGTGGGGTATTTAGAGGACACCAGCAACAAGCCCTACCATCAGACTGCCCTTGGTTCAGCTAACTCAGCTTCTTTAACCATTAGTAATAAGACACACAGATGTTCAAGCAGCTCTTATAAAACAATAAAGCTGAATAAAATCAAATGTTACATGAAACGGGATCCAAACAAAGGACTTTATTTGTGTTTTAAGAGGAAGAAGATAAGCTAGTAAAAGGTTTCTATGTTTTCTTGTGCAGGATTAAACTAGCATTAGCTTTAGCACAACATCATCTCTCATTGATCGCCTACACTGTCCTTAATGTCGCTCCTCTGCTGAAGTTAACCATCTTTTACCTAAACTGTGCCACGCCGGATTTTCTGTTGGTCGTTCCCACTTTAACCAGTTGCTGAGAGCAGGAGTGTAAAATACATGAGAAGCTGGAGGGACTTTTAGGAAAAGACAACATAACAAGTAAATATTTGGACACATCTTATTAAAAAATCTCCCACCAAACCAAAAGGTGTTTTATAAAACTATTTTGTGAGGTTTTTTTTGTTATATATTGTCACATTTAGTAATCCAGCAAGCTATTAAAGGAGTAAAATATTCAAAATAAGTGAGGATTAGCTTGTTGATGAGATTTTTGACAGAAAAAAAATGGTTTTAATAACTTAAGAAGAAATTTAATTTAAAATCAACACTGTACAAAAACTAATTAAAGTCCCTATTTTGGCTCATTTTAACTTTAACAGGAGAGATTTAAATAATAATCTCGCAGAAATCCAAATTGTTTTAGTGGAAATCAACTATATTTGTGTTTTTCTACTTCTCCATACAGCCACATCAGTTACTCAGCAGGTACCTAAAGGGTTAACATTTTAAAGATGGCTGAACTTTTTCACAACATTTATACAACAATTTCATATAAATCTATGGGATTTTCTCCATCTCCATCTACCACAGAGGTTTCCAGTGGACCCTGCAGACGGGTGCAGATCATGAAACCCATCTTATATTAAAGGCACAGCAAGCAGGAAGGAAAGAGGCTAATGTGTTGTTTTCCTTCAGATTTTAAAGCAAAATTTAAACATAACATGACAGATGTCCTACATCAATGTAAATCCGTGTGTACCCTATAAATCTGTATGAGATTAAACGCAGATTATTTCTCTTGTTGCGTTTAAACAGACAGAAAGGCATGTTGCTTTTGTTTTTATCTTTTATTTGAAACGAATTTTAAAATAATTCCCTAATTAAACATCATAAACGACCATTTTCAAACCTATATAATACTACTTTTTACTGGTATCTTTAGACGATATATTCTGTGTTTGCTTGTGCAAATAATGCAGCTGATTCGATGAATCTCAGGATCTCGAAGGAATAGCACAAGATGTGAGCAAATGCCGTCTGTCTGGGGGAAACTGGTCTCACCTCACAGGTGCAGGTGACTCTGCGTGGGTGAGGCGCCTCCTGTTGGAGCTGGTACACTGCCAATGACAACAACACTCAAATAATTAGTAAATATCACATATATAATGATATGCACTGTGTGTAAGAGCAGAACAAAACAAAACAACGTGTAACTGTTATGACACCACCCATTATGGAGGGAAATAACATTCATTGTGTTGTAATGATACTTACAATAGGACTTCCACACTGGTGGCCTGTATTCATCATGATCTGAGGAGAGAAAAAGAGCAATGGGTTTAACAGCTGCTCAAATTCATTACGCTCTGCCACAGCGCCACTCAGTGGAGGAAATAAGACAGTGATCTTTATCCGAAATTTTACATAATCCATCAACCAGATGAGGCCAAATCAGGATGCGCTACGTTCATTTTCTTTCCGTCGTTCAGCCTCGTCAACAACAAACCATATCAAACCCAAAGTTAGTGATTAATGAACATGATCCGTTATAGATATGATGAAACGTCAGCTTAACAAATGAGAAAAATAGCCAACAAGTGTCTTATCTTAAGCGCCGAGACAAAAAGAAGATTCATATACAGGTTTATTAATGCTTCTGATGAATATTATTTTGTGTGCAAGTACCTTGAGCTATCAGACTGATGGATGATAAGCTATTATAATGACTAAGTGGCTAAATAAACACATCTAGTGCTGCATAATATGCAGAAAAAGAGTCATGCCTTCATCATTCATTCAGCAGAAATGATATAAATGATTTATGTTTGTTTTGCCTCCACATCAGGTTTCAATGCCGCTCCTTTGGGCTCATGTGTCTGAAATTAATTGTATATAGACAAAAAAATAACAGCTTGTTGTTTGTTCAGCTGTTGTAAAGACAAATATCAATACTAATAAGTGTGATTAAAATTAATAGACCACAGCCTCAGCTCCTCTAAATGAAGATATTCTTTTACAAGTAAATTAGATGCAAAACTGATGTATTTAATAAAAACAAAGATGTAAAAAAAGCCTATTTGTTGTTCAGCGTCTTGCAAATTCTTCTCTGCATGTGTACAATAACACCCATGTTTCCTGCCTTGGTGTACTCTGTGTTTGCCCCACAACCCTTATCTATTCAACACTCATCGTCTCAGTATCCTGTCTTCAAAATAACTCCAAATCCTCTCCGGGCGAGTGTTTCACCCTCCCTCTCAAGACAACACAGCCACGCAGTTAGATAAACTAACAAGAGAGAAGACATAACAAATGCTCTGGTGAACTCCAATCCCACAATCCAACTGTGCTTTAAATTACGCATTTAAAGTTGTGACCTTAGAATAAAATGCATGACCCCGTGGTGGACAATTCTGCAACAAAAGTGAAATGTAAACACAGTAATTAAAATAAGTTTGGATACTGAGCAGGGGTCCTTGAGGACACACCGGGATGTTCTGCACAAAGACTGATTATTTTTTGTCATTGTTGCAGCAGGGACACATGAAAAACCTGCAGGATTGTGGACATCCCTGCTATAATATGTGTAGCATCACCAAACACTGGACAACTTTGTCATATTATAATGTTATCAACATACAGTAGAGAGAAAAATAACTAATAGTAATAAAATATTTTAACAAACCACACCACGACATAGCTAATAAAATGCATATTTAAAACATATTCAGGTACAAATGTCCTCTTTTGAGGTGCAATGCTGCTTACCAAAGACATTTAAGGCCATCTTGATCCTCAATTGAGATGATGTGATGCTGAACAATTAACCAGCCCAATTTCCACCAGAACGGACCCGCTTATCCTAAATCCTGACAGGGAAGTGACAAAGAAAAAAAAAAGCAACAATAAAACCACCTGAGCATATGCAGTTGCCAAATGTGATAGGATAACCTGACAAACGTGAAAGGAGCTCAGTGTCGTTAAACAATAACTGGTCAGACTATGAGAAAGCTAGCGTTAGCTGACTCGATCACTCTTACTTTAGCTGGGAGACTAAACAGGAGATAAAACGGAACTGAACGTGCCCCGTTTCGTAACGAAGTCATTTACTTTGAACAGAAGTCGCACTGCGCCGATAGCTAAATAAAGTTACGGGCCAGTCTGGCACTGTAATGGTTAGCTAATGATACGTAGTACTCACATTCACATCCCATTCTACATTGTGGTCGCCATCTTGCTGGGTCATGTGGGCAGTCTCGCCTTCTCTTCTGGGTAACTATAGCAACCGACCTTTCTGACGCTACTTCTTGGTGAGAGCCCGGCAGATTAGTGAAGTCGACCTCCCGGTTCTTGGTAAAGTTCACAAGTGGGGATGACCTCTTTACTGTGTTATCTACAATTATACATTATCTACTACTCAGTCAAAGGTTTGTTGTTTTAAAGGACGAAGAAATAACAAAACGATTTTACAGATGAGAAAGAAACAGCTACCTTCAGACAGTTGATGAGGCATCAATACACGACACTACGTGTCCATTTTCAAAGACAATCGTTCATACCATACTTTTACAGAATGCGTTCAAGGCCGGTTAGCTCAGTTGGTTAGAGCGTGGTGCTAATAACGCCAAGGTCGCGGGTTCGATCCCCGTACGGGCCAAAACAAATTTTTTTTTTTTTGTGCAGGTAGTACACAAGATCGGGGGCCAATGTCACTACCTCGGGCTGAGCCTGGGACCCAAAGGCAAAGGTACCCGCTTTCGATCTTAACCCTGAAGAAATAGAAAAAGAATAAATGTGATGTTTCTTTACTGGCTGAAGCTCAATCAGTAATGGTAACCATGTAAAGATAGAGGTGAAGAGGAGACATGGTAAAATAACAGAAGTGTTATGGAGTGTGTACCCGGAGACCATATTATTGATATAACATGTCAAAAAATGAAACAGAAGAAGACAAAACCCAAAAAAGATTTGAATGACCTATAAATATATATGGATATCTATTCGATTTTACAAGAAATACCCAGAAGGTCTAAAGTTCAGCCAATGCGCTTCCATGTTGGATGGGTCACATAGTGTATTTCCCCAAACCACCACGAGGTGTCGCTGTGGCGCCACCCATTTCTTTGCTCTACCCTAGCCTGACACGCCGGGGTGCTCAGTCAGAGCTGGAGGCGGTGTGTTGCTCTTTATTGTTCCAGTAGAAAGATCTCTTGCCACATTTGTTTCAATGGCTGCCGAGCAGAAACCACGTCCCACCTGAGAGGGAGCGGTTTATCTGCGAGGAGAGGACCACTGAACCCAAACCAGAGCGCTTTGTGGGATTTACCGGCTACGTGGAAGATAAAGAAATCTCTTTCTAGGGTTGGAGGGGGGGCAGTGTGTGAATCCAGGAGGAAAGACGGGGTAAGGAAATCATACTCTCCCGACTTTGAAGCCAGATTACACGTAGTTTTTCTTGTTTCTCTCGTGGTGGGGCAGGTTTAGATGCATTTTTCTATCTTTATGAAGACATTAGTGCCACTTTTAAGAGGAAGTGTGCTTGGCTTTTTTAAAGCAACAGTGCGTGTTGATGAGTCGGAGGGTATGAATCCAAAATCGCTTCCACTGCAACCAGCCTGTTCATTTTACTAATCTGCTGAGCTTTAAGGGATCCAGCTGAGCTTCTCTTACTGTAAGCTAAATACTAGCACCCCCATCTATCTCTATATTCTTTCCATCCATTTAGTTTTACCTGCTTTGCTTTTTATGGCTGTTTTTAGGGCGTTTCTCGTGACTTCTGCTTTATTGCATTAATAATAATGCCTTTCCAGCAAGGATTAAAAACAACCAGAGCTCATTGTCAAGCTAAATATACATAGATTTAGTGCAATGCACTCATACTGTATCCACACATGCATATGCACACATAAACACACAACAAGCAGCTTTGCATGTGTGCAGGTTGTCTTACTGTAACCTACTGACATCTTTGCTCTGGCCTAAAGGATTACTCTCCTAACCTACATTCTGTGGATTGCTCTTTGCCAACTGTATACCCAATAAGTCATTATATGTCTCCCACATTGAGGTCTGTCTGTTTTTATTTCATCTAACAAAGCTGGAGGTCTCCACCCTGCACCCTTCCAGGCTTGCTTTTTTCCCCCCCATTGATCGCATGTTTTGCAACCCCCTTCTCCCTTCAGCGTGGGGTCAGAGGATAGGGTCAACACCCAACATCACCATCATCCTGTTTTTGGTCAGCGGAGCTCTCTAATCACTTGATATTCCTGTTTAGTTGTTCATATTTGCAGCCAATGTCTCACAGTAGAGTTAGTGTTACGTTCTCTTTATGCAGCCTCACAATAGACTCTCCTGAGGGTAGTTGGGCTGCTAAATGGGTGAATAGGGAGAGGAGTGTCACCTTGATATGAATGTGGTCTCAGGCACTGCCATTGATTTGTTGAGCACCACAGGTGCCTCAGTGCCACGTTAGAGTCTTTATCCTCCTCTGTCTTTGCTTGTCAGCATGTAGCTGATGGATCTGGGTTTCATTTTACAGTTGAGTCATGAAGAATACAATCAGTTATAATGTATAAGTAATACAAACAAAGGGAGGGAGTCTATCTTTCTTTCTTTTTTTTCCCTTTTTGTTGGGTTTGTGTTGCCCCAGCTCTTTATTTGTAAGCATGAGGTGCAATTCAAATAGAAATCTCTGCAAACACAACTTAAGTTTCTGAATTTTGGGGAGTTGAATACACGATGCAGGTGAAGTCCAAACAAAATGTGTTATGAAAAACGTGGCCGCGCTTTCAGTTTCACATAAACGGCTCAGGGCTCGCTAAGATGTGATCTGGGAATGGCGGAAAAGGTAAACGTTACCAAGCGGGAACCTTTGGACAAAGTTAAGCCTACGCGAAAGTGCCAAAAATGTGCAGTTCACTCCTCGTCCACTAGGGGCTCTAAAGAGACATCAAATTGCTAGCTTTGCCAGGCTTTAAACACAACATCCAAACGTATTTGTGGTGATCGCTGAGATTTTAACACCTCGCTCTCTGCTACTCTACCAACATTTCAACAGTTTATCAGCGTTGGACTTATTTTATGCTAATATTAAAAAATACATACAGCTCCTCTGCCTCCTTTAGGACGATCTGACCATAACCTGGTCCTTCTCACCTCCTCCTACAAGACCATCGTTCAGCAACAAGCTGTCATTAGAAAGACTATTAAAACCTGGTCTGATGATGATGAAGATGCTCTTAGAGGATGCTTCCAGGCTTCTGACTCTGTGATCCTCATGGAGATGCCATTAACACTGAGTGTGTGACACATTATATAAGCATCTCAATACTAAAACTCCCAGCATGTGTCCACAATGTCCTTTTTCAGCTAGTTTCAGACTCACAATGCTATAGCAGTATCAGTCATAAAACACAGTTTCTAATTCGTCATCACAAAGGGTGACATCTTTACTAGTAATCCTGATTCCTAGGTGACTTTAAGCTTTCACTGCCCATGCACTCTTCACACTCGCATCCCATTCCCCAGAGCCTAGCGTGCCTCTTGCAAACTCTTGGGAAACTTTAGCCAACCCCAGTTCAAAGGCTGCTCGAGAGGCCTTGGTGAGTTAAAGTCCTGCCGCTGGACGCTCCCACAGTAGCTTCCTTTGTGCCTGCTGTGTGACCGGCTCGCTCTGTATTCTGCTGTTGCACAACTTACCCCATGTATAAATCCTCACAGCCTCCACTGAAGAGAGGAAGAAACCTCTGAAAATTTCCACCCTGCAGATTTAATTGGTTGTGACACTGATCCCAGGGTCCTAAATCAGTCCAGACAACATTTATGGGTTCATTTGTGATGGAAAAAAAGTCATGGAAAACACTCAGCTATGTTCTGCTGCTCAGTACGCTCCTCGCTGATGAGTTTTTACTGAAAGAACTGGGACGAATCAGGCCCGATGATGCTTGTGTTTGTCAGTACGTGCTGGTTAGTGAATGATTAAGTACAAGAAATGCCATAAAACTGCTTCTTTGCTTCATACTTGCTTTGCTATGGGGAGAAACAAGTATGTGTAAGAGCAGAATATTCAAGTACAGTTCAAAGCAGGACTCGGTTTCTGTTCTCGGTACAGGTATTTTCCCAAAACGGGCCAATACCGATCTATCTGGAGCTTTTACTTCATCGCTTTGGGAAGTAACACACAACAACAAACCGGTGTTCCCACATGGGTAATGAGTAACTTGAATGTCAGGTCACTCCTTTATCGCAGTGTGGAGAGGAAATAAGCCGTGCATGCAGGGGGGATTAGCTAGGATTGTGCACCTGGGTTAGCCAATTTGCCAAACATTAGAGTAACAGCGGAGGAGAAGAAGACTAGGAAATTACTCTTGATCTTTTGTTTTCTGAGCTTTTAGACAATAACTGTTTTTAAAAATTAAGCCGGACAAATCAAATAAAAATACCACGTTACCCTCTGGTGAACGTGTAAACTCAATCTATTGCCTTTTATTGCACCTGATTTTGCTTTGTTTGTCCTTTCCTGACATTTGTCCCATCAAATTTCTCCCAGTTCACTCTCTTTGTTTCTTGTCTGTTCTTTTTATTTCCACTTTTATACACCTCCGCTCCAAAGGCAATGGAGATAAGAGCGTTTCCAGGAACTTTAAAGGATGCCGTTTGTCTTATTAGCTGTTAATGACACAGAAAATCACCAAACGTAAACACTCAAATGTCATAAAAGTCATTATGGCAATTAAACAGCCTTAAATACCAGAAAAAGCTTCAAATATGCTAAAAAAAAGACCCGAAAATTGTGTTTTTATTAACTTACAATGCTTTATCTAGTGTAGATGGTATCGTTCACACTTTGTGGTCACAAAAAACAAAATGAAGCCAGATTGAAACTGAGAACGAGCATGATTAAAGAATCCTCTCTTGTATTAACTTTATGTATTCGAATAGATGGGCACATCCCTTTAAAGCACAGAGTTTCTGCCTAACTGCATCCTTAATGTCGGCATGGCTGTTTATGCAACACATCCGCTAAGATGTGGTGCGTAGTTTGTTTCCGAGTTCACACCTTTCAGAAAATAACATGGCAACAATGGACAAGACATTAGAAGAGGCGTACAATAGAGGATGGCTTCTTCTTCTTTGTTACTATCACATCATGTATGAGGCGTACAGTGCAACACTGCCCCCGCAGTCTCTGGTGGTACTGCTTCATTTTCTTTGTTTAGCTCCGCACCCACATACTCTCTGAAAAGTGACTTAAATATGCACATAAAGGACTCGGATAACAGCATGAGGCTTTAGCTAGGTTTTTATTTTATTCACACATCCTGATCCACTTTACTAAGGTGTGTCTGGTTGTTTCTCCTGCAGGTTTCACATTAAATACAGCGAATAAAACCAGTCTGCCACTACTTCTAATTGGCTGAAATGAAACTTTATTGTTTGTTTTATGTTCAGATTTATCTCATTTTCATTTCTGCATTATGAGTCTGTATGCTATATCTGCAGGAGATTCTCTTTCATAATGGGTCCAAGGTGTGAAAAGTGTATTTTTTAACCAGCCTCATCCTCCTGATGCTCTGAATTTAACACATACAGCAGTCTGTTTATCTGGAAGCTGTGTCCCATAACTACAACCTCCTAATCCTCTTCCTTCCTGATCACTGATTGGTTTAGTGAATCATTGACAGCGCTGCTTGTGAGTAAAACTAACTGAACTGAAGCCAAGTTTCACCTCCCGGATTTCTTGATCCTCACAAGCGTGTTTTTACATCAGCAAAGCAGTGTGTAACCTTCCTGACTCGTCTAACGCATTCCTCGGCTCTGATGTCAGCATCTGTCTGAGTGTGGATATTTATCGTCTGAGGTTAGGGTTTATCAAGTGTAGGAGGGGGGTGGGGGTTTGTGGAAAGATGGTGTGCAAAGAAGAAAGGCTGTGTGTTGTCAATCTGTATGATCTGCCCTACTTGTGAAGCTTTGATTCATGTCTGGACGGGCCCCTAAACTCAGCTCTGTTTGTAAATCCCACCTGCATGTGGTTGCATCTGGAGGGACGAATGTCTGGGAAGGTGTGAGACACGTCTGTCTGCGTCTTTGTCCTGAACCAAAGCCCAGCCGTCACGATTCGTGGCGATGCCCGAGTCTGCTTTATACGACTTCGCCGATTACAAAGATCACCATTGAAAAACTCACTCAAGTGTCTTGTGGTTTTGACGTTGTGCAAGGCCAATTTAACCCAGACTCAAGAAATGTGGGAAGACGTTTGTCATGTTTCTTGAAACAATTAAGCTTTTGGAGTTTCCCTCAAAGAGGAAGTAATGGGGATGGGGAAGTATCAGCAGCTCATATAATTTCTTGCACAAAAAGCATGCAAAATCCCTTAAAGAAGAAGTTTAGGGGATAAAACTTTGCATGCAAATGTACCAACCAACCAGGAATGACGAAAGAAGTGCTTGTGACAAAGCTTGGATGCAAAAATAAACGTTATTTTTAAAATAAACCCCAAAATATCCCAAATTACAGTCTGAGATTATCGGTTGCAAGCACAGAGACCAACTGTCGCTCTTTCCTCTCTCGCCAGACGTGAACAGAGGTCCCTGCAGCTCGACGGCCTCCTACTGTAAGCATGGTCGAACCCGCCGACAGGCCGTCCACAGCCGGGCAGAGGCTGGGCGCCCCAGAAAGTTTCGGCGTTTCCACCCTGGAGCCAGGCGTGCGTCCTCCAACCCAGCCTCCGGGACGGCTAGTGCCCATAAGGGTTCAGATGCTGGATGACTCCCTGGAAGTTTTCCAGATTTCGGTGAGTAACGTAGCAGGATAACTTCTCCGTTGCATGGTTGCCGTTTTTCAGCGCGCTGCGGTTTGCAGTTGAGCATTACTCTTAATTGATCCGCTTGAGGAAACACATGAAGACATTCAAATGTTCTTATTTTCCTTTATGTGATCAATGGATGGCTTCATTCACCTTTTGACTTGATCAGATCGGCACTTCCTGCAGACACACAGGAAGCAGGACAGAAGCCAGCTTCCTGTCTGAGCACACCACACCTACACACCCCTGATCCTGCTTCCAAGGCTGACCTTTTAAGTCTCTTATCTCACAGCTTCCTTACTTTCACACGACTTATATATAATAGATGTTCACCAGATCGCTGCTAACGTTATTCTGTTATTGAACGCACACGCATGTGTTTTAAATCTAGCTTAAGCATGTCAATAGTGTGTGTTTGCACAAGAGGCTGATGCTGTTTAGAGAGGCTTCCTCTGAGAAGCAGCCGCTTTTAATGCATCGCCGTGTCATCTTTAGGCAGGAGGAGTCTTGAGTTTCTGATTTGCTGTCTCCTGCTTGCTGACACACTCTGGTTTCTTGCTCAACAATGTGCATGCCTTCTATCTGCCGTATTATCAGATTGGAAGCGTTTCCAGTGAATCCAGTGTTTTTGCTTCGTCGTTCAGCATTCAGAGCCGTAATTGGCTCTTGTGAAAATGCCAAGAATGTACGTGGCCACTGGTGCTGGAGGATGTGTCTGTGGTTAAGAGGACAGGATCTGGTGTGCGAGTCCCTTTAAATTGGGTTTCTTTTCAACCCTGTGCTTGTGGCTGTCTGCAGAACAGCAGCTGCTCTGATGAGAGGAATCACAGTGAGATGATATGTGGGGAACAGATTTAGGCGACCACATGGGGACGGGGCGCATCAGCTGATGGTTTAAGTGGGGATTGTTTTTGTGGTACGAGAATGAGGGAAGAAACCACAATCAATGCATGGTGCTGCTGTGGCTGCTTATTACAAATAGGTGAGCCATTGTGTATTTGTTGTCTCAGCTTATCTGGCTTTTTCTGGTACAATGCTTTACAGGGTATTTGCACTGAACACAGTGAAATGTGTGAATCAAGAGATAAGCCGGCGTTGGCATCCGATCGGGCATTTTTAGACAAAGTTCAAGCATGAATCCTTAGACAGGATGCTTCAGAGCTACTGCACTGTGGTTTAAAATCTATAAATTATCATTAATAATTGTTTTTTTTTATCATTTCCAGTAAAATGTATGTTGTGGAGTCGAATCAGAGCAGACGTGAACTGATTTTTATCAAACAAAGGTTTGCATAACATATTCAATATGTTTACAGGGCATCTAAGTATTCGCTACAACACTATAAATTATTATTTTTATCTTTTTATTAACTAATCTTTTATTAATTTACCTTGTATGAATGTGCTTTTTCTCTCTTATGTTTTATTAATGCAAAGTGGTCTCTATATGGGGAGAGATGCATAAAAGATCCAGTTTATCAGGATCTTCACTGCCTACCTGTAAATGCATGTGCCAGGAATCTCTGCTGTGCTTCTTTTCTTTTATTATTTCTGCATTTATGCAGATTTTTTTGCAGCAGATGCTCGTCCAGTTGAGGGAAATTTGCAGGAAACTGGAAGTAGATGTGTGCATCTGTCAGATTATTCGGCTTTTGACTCGGTCTGTTGCTTCAGGAGCACAGACTCGCTCCTTGAAATGATTGTAACAATGGAGGATAAAATGTAAGACTTCAGTCGTTTTAGATGAGTTGATGAAGGAATGACTGAACATCTGGTTGCAGCTGGGAATGTAAACACTGTTCAATAACACAAAGGGGTGTAGTTGGTCCGATCTGATTCCCATGAGAGAAAAACAGGACTAATTAGATCAAATTGAGACTAAAGTGCAGTTTTACACACACAGTGTGTATCTTATAAAAACCTTCCCTCAGAATGACACAACAGCTCATTAATCTGCCGTATGACACCAAAGTATTTGTTTAATCCTTGTCATTGTGTGTTTTCTTTTCCTTTTCCATCAGACGGAAGCGCTATTTGCCTGTGCATTACATTAATAAAACATGGTGACATGACTGGCACTTACTGCTTCTGCACACACACACACACACACACACACACACACACACATCCTTGTATTACCGCCTTCAGAGAGGCCAAGGACATGTACACACGTAGCTGGGTATTTTTAAAAACAGATACTGCCTCTCCCCCCATTTTAAAATATTTCCATTCACACCAGATTGTTTTGTGTTTTTAAACCTTGCATCTACACGAATCTTCATAAATACAATATTAAACGCTGTTGTAAACATGCTAAACCTATAGGTGGCAGTTAGCTGTTAGCTAACTGCTAGCTGTTAGCATTCAGAGCACCATAAACAATTAACAAGATTCTCTTTAACCTAATTTTCTTTTTACTTCTTGAATTGTTTAAAAAGTCTGACTCTGCATCCCGGATGAACTCTAAATAAGTTGTAGCATATTAGGATACCATGGCACAAGGCTACTAGCAGCACAGTATAAACTAAGTGGTTCACTGTTATTATCCCTGTCACTTAACCCACTAGTTAGTTTAGAAACAGGGCCAGGTATACTAAACAGTATATAAATATTAGCTCTGTGTTGTTTATATTAATCACCTACAGTGAGCCAACCATATATAATTGAATGAGACAGACTGTTTTTTTTTCGTAGTTAAAGATGACAACTTCGGTTGCCATAGCAAATACGTCACCGTGACGACACGTCGTCTTACATAATGAAGCAGTTGCGATTGTGAAAACAAGCAAACAAAAAGTGTTTACATGAAAGTAAACAACTGTGACTGCATACATGCCGCTGCTCGGCACATGTGACGTTGATGCATGATTTGTTACTTTGTTTTCAGAAATAATTGATTTTAATGATGCGTTGCTGCATTTTTATGTGGACGAACGACCTAAACGCATAAAAATTCGGTTTCACAGATACCCGGCATTGTGTGAACATAGCCCGTTTTTGGTTCCTATAAAGATTTTTGACCCATTGAGAATAAAATCCCATGAATGCTGTGAATTAAACACATGCGCCCATCTAGGGAGGCTTCATTATTAATGTGGAATCGGGGCAGCATGGTGGAAATGTGTTAACTCCCACCTGCTGAATAATTAAAGGCGGAGTGGATGTGCTCGTTGTGTATACGTGTGCATGTTTGCATTACTTCACTGGGACTGCTCCCAGTAGAAACAGACCTTGTCGTGACCAGTAGTCCATATGGAGACTTGATGAATTAAGGCAGCACTTCAGGAAGCATGGTGATGAAAATGAACGCAGTCTCCTGCTGGGAAATCACGTGTGTTTGCATGCAGGATGAATAAAAGAAGGTGTGCGTTACTCTTGTATCTGAGTTCAGTGGGAATGAGAGCATTCACAAAGCCGCTAGTAGATCCATTATAACTGTGTTTGTTTCCAGCGTTTAATGGAGACGAATAGCTGTGAAAAAGCTAATTCATTCCTCCTTTTCATGCGTACACTTTAACCCAGTGCTTAGATGTGCACTTCCTGTTCTTGATGTAGTCGAGTCTTGCTAGATGCCGGGATAATTTATGGCGTCCCGCTTTTTCCCTGGAGATCAGTTGAGCCTGTCCTCTACGGACCTCCCCTCATTTGTTCACATCACATCAGATGGTTTTAAAACCCGGACAAGTGAATCTATCATCTGCTCTTCCCTTTTTTGTCGTGTTAGAGTTCGACTGGGATGCAGTATCTCGCCTATCTGTCCCTTACTGGTTGTGCCGTCTCATCCAGCGGCTCACTTGACCTTAATCCGTGTAAGACCGATATAGCCGCACCAAGATTGACTTCTTCAGTGGATATCAGGAGCTTTGAAATCACCATCTGACAGCAGGAGCAAGAGAAAGGGAGTGAGGGTTTGCAGGTTTCTGGTGCAACCAGATCACTGACTGGTTTTAGCTGCATGATTGGATTGTGGCTTTATGATGGGCATCACTCCTGACCTGATGTGTGTGTGTGTGTGTGTGTGTTTTGCATAAAACAAAGCTGCAGACAGATATAGAGCTCCGGCGGGGGGGAGGGTTATGAGGATTAAGATGATAGATCTGCTTTATAGGCGACATCATTTGATGGAGTAGCGGTCCTCAAGGTCCGTGATAAATAAGTGACAAGTCCCCTGCCATGTTTTGCCGGAACACACACACATATACACACACCGTTTTTAGCTAAGACGTGGAGGTGACACTTTAAATGGATGGGCTTTCGTGCTGGGCGGTGCCTGGGGAATAAATGTGGTGAGCTGATATGGAAAAAAGAGAAAAACAGGCATTTGAAAAGAGTTGTAATGAACAGAGGAAGCATTCAAACGATGACATTCATTTCCCTCTTTATAAATAGTTTCCCGTTAGCTGGAATGCTCATATCTATCATTTTATTCATGTGTTGGCTAAATTGTTGACTCCAGAGTTCTTTACTCCTGCAAAAAACCCATGTGTGGGTCAAATATGCATCACTCTGCTGGTTTTGCAAACTTAATTACCTTGCAAAGAATCCAATGGTTAGGATTTCACCCAGTCTTCGGTTAGTTTTAGGATCGTTCACCACAGATCTAAACCTAAACGCAGCTACCTAATAATCACTACGAGCTCCTAACTCGTAATGAATGCAGCCCAGGTTGTTGCAGTGATGAACACATGCTGTAAGTAAAGCTGTGGGACATATTTCTCTTTTTAAAACACAAAGCCAGCTGGACTCGAGCTGTCGTGGACGGCACTGTGTTTGCACAGTGTTTAACCGTGAAGCATATTTAAACTTTTGTCCCCCCTGATGTTCACATTGGAAAGAGACACAAGAGAAATTCAGTGTTCAGAAACTTTGATCCAAACCAGTTGTGCTTCTTTATGTCTAACACGCTTGGCAGGAGTCCTGGCTATGAGGTCTCTGTGGTTTGAGTGCGTGGGAAGAGCCAAGGTGATATTTAAAGAGAGTAAAGTGTAGTTATTTCAGGGTGAGGTTGAAATGCTGGGTCTGTGATTTCTGAGTTTATGACTTCTCTTCTCCCTCTTTTGGAGCTAACGAAGTTTCAGTGGCTTAGTTTATGATGTTATGTGCTAAAACTCACTGAATTCTTTCTTCATCTTATGGTGTTTAATGTGGATCATTATAAGTGGTTGTTTTAAAGCAGGATAACGACAAAAAGGAAGGATGGATCCACGCTTTCATGTTGTTTTACACCAAATTCTGACCCGGCCATCTGAATGTTGCAGCTAAAATCTAGATCTGGCAACATTTGTCATCATTTATTGTCCAGTTTAGTGAGTATTTGTAAATTTTAGCTGCTTTTTTTTGTTCCTACTTGACCCTAAAGTGACATTTAATGGGTTTTTTAAATTATATTGGAACATATAATGAACCACAATTACTTTAAGGTTATATAGTATAATACTTGACTGTTTCCTGACTATTCACCAAATGCAGTTTTTCTCATGGGTCATCAGCTGGTGCTGATCCAGCAATATAACTTTTTATCATGATATTTTTATGAGAATATCTTTTTTTCAATTGATGCTGTAATTTATCTTTTTTATTTTTAAGGGTAGAGATAAAATATATCAGTGATGTTGGTAACTGGTATTAGCATTGATGTTTCACTGTTTACTTATTAAATGTTTTCATATCTTTTATCTGAAACTATTTGTTTCAGTTTCTGCCTTTGCCTTTTCAACCTGCAAATTAGAAAAACTGCTGATTTATTTTCTAGAAAATGACATTTTCTAGAAAGGTCTACTTTTGTTTACTCGTTTATTTAATACATTTTACATTTCTTTTTTAAAAAGTTGACTAAAAATTCTTAAAATCTGACTTCTTTCTTTTATCTCTAACAAGCAAGGTAGCAATGGGGCTTTGCTAAAGGTTAGCTTTAGTGCTTGGCTAAAGGTTAGCTTTACTGCTTGGCTAAAGGTTAGCTTTAGTGCTTGGCTAAAGGTTAGCTTTATGTTTAGCTAAAGGTTAGCTTTAGTGCTTGGCTAAAGGTTAGTTTTAGTGTTTAGCTAAAGGTTAGCTTTACTGCTTGGCTAAAGGTT
>JBAMIG010000026.1:6732408-6744387 GCA_037177335.1 Kiunga ballochi
CACACACACACACACACATATGTAGTAAACAAAGAGACACAACACTGTTTCTAGCAGCCTGCTTCTATTTCCTTTATGATCTCTCAGCAGTCTTGTTATTGTAGTTTGAATTTGACAGTGCCGTTTATTTGGCCGGCTTTTGTCTGTGTGGACACTTTGTCTGTGTGTGGACACTTTGTCTGTGTGTGGACACTTTGTGTGTTCCCCTGTGGAAGTATTGAGGAACCGGCTTTGACATCTTTCCAGTGGGTTAAGCTGTTTAACCTAATCTGAGCCATAGCATGTGATTGGTGGACAGTTGAGGATGGAGGAAGCCTCTCCCAGCTGTCTTTCTGTTTTTTCTTGTAATAAAGGAGAAATTGTGGTATCCAGGCCTTTGCTGCATCTGTTTCCGGTGGAAGGAGAAGGTCAAAAAAGTGAAGGCTAAATATCTGAACGAGGGAAACGTGAACTCATTTAACCCAATTACATCAAGTAACTACTGTTTCTGATTCTTCCTGTTATGAACAGCAGATTGATCCCAGTTGGAGCTCATTTTTTTGACTTATTGGGTGCTTTTTGTGGATCTTGATTGATCGACTCCTGCCAGGGGAGCAAAACCAAGCAAAAATCTAGTGACAGTGTGGCTCATCATTACACATCTACAATGTTTCAAGTGGGAGGTTTGTGTCAAGTTATCATCCAAAAAAAAAAAAAAGCTAACAACCTACGCAGGTAGCTGACAGTCCGAATGGACATCCCAGAAATATCCAGAATAATTGGGTGTGAAATCTATAGGACTGTGCCCGTTGTGAGGCAATCCCAGCAAGCTGCAGGGAATACACTGACATTTTCCTTCTGAGCTGTTGCTGGGTGAACGCTGCTCGCCGGGGCTGAGGAACACCAGCGGGGAATCTTTGTGCTCCGTCTTCTCATTTGACAGGCGATACAATTGCTTTAAGCAACAGTACCAATTGTAAAGCTTGAATAACCCGGTAATGTAGCGGTTACTTCAGCTAAATGCTGCTAAACCTTCACGCAGCACTGTCAGGAGGAACAAAAACAACAGTGAGCTGGGGCGAAAACGTGGCAGGTCACATTATCCTGAGCCTTGGGGCGCAGTCTCCAATCTGTTGCTGATTGTCTGATAGCTGGTCAAACTTTATTCCTCCTGGAGCTGCTGCAGATATCCGTCCTTGTGTTTTAGAGCATGTTGCTGTAACTTGATCCGTGGAGTTTAGTAGCAGGACGCTCTCTGGTATGATAAAGCTGACCATAAACACAGTTACAGCCTAAAATTGTTGCACACTTCCAAACATCTAAAATGTTTTTTTCTTCTTCAATGCTCTGTATATTTTCTCTGCAAGACGCAGGAGACTGAAGGGAAACCCTCAACAGCTTTAAGGTGTTTTTTCTGTTGCTCCTCTTATCATCGGTCTCACCCATCTGGTTTCCATCGCCGCTGACATCCATCAGCGAGCAGGACCACAGAGAAAAGCACCTTTTTAAACATTCCCCGCAGAGCACGACTGTGCCATAAGACATGCTTCATTTTTTCAAACATCGGATACTTTTTATGGACGATCAGTTAAAAAAAAAAAGAGAGAGAGAGCCCTGAAAAACTTTCCAGTTTGCCTCTTTATGTTTTTCATGGACCATTTGCATCCGTGATGGTTTTTAACTTCTTGCTCACCTCGACAGATGGTGGGAGTGTTTTACTTGGCCATTAAAGAAGCTGAGCAAAGATGGGAATGAGAAAAAGATATTGGAAGATGAATAAAATAAACAGTTTTTATAAATGGAGGAATGTACCATTAATTAAACAAGGCCTGACTGTTTAACCATCAACTTAATGATCAATACATTTTAATTAACGGCTAATCTCTAGCATAAAAAAAGCTTCATCCTTGGAGGAGTGGTAATAAAGCAGGAAAAAGGCAGTTTTCTCAGCTGTTGGCCTCCGAGGGCCTAAAAAAGCAGGACACAGAAAAAACAAGCTATAACTTTGTTATTCTGCATCCCATTTCAGTTAGTTTCTCGCCGGTAGCATGAGAAATGCTGGTATAAAAAGAGCAAGGAAGTAGTACAGGAAGTGTGTTTTAGCTGGCGAACGTAACGGCGACAGTTTCTTTTTGGTGACGGCTTCTTGGCAAACGTCTCCGATGGGCGACGGGCCCAACTTGGGGACTGTTACGGTGACAGTCGCTCCAAAGGAAACCCAGAAGAAATAAAGGGACGCTCACATCTTCCCCACTTACTAAGCTAATTTAGTGATTTAAAACTTTGTTTTGAGCACTTCAGGAATTCACCGCATTCAACCTGCTGACTGTGACAGATTATTTAGCTGTTAGTTGTGACGTGGCCACGCTATAATTTGGATTTAATGTGATGAAAAAGAGGAGTCTGAGTGATTTTTAAGGAAGGTAAACAGAGGAAGCTGCAGCAGACATTGTTTCGCTTCATTAGATGCTTTAATTATTCTGTCACAAAAAAAGAATATTGGATTTGGAAAGGACATAATGTTTGTTATGAATGTTTGGAGCCGGTTGGCCGATTCACTGATGGACAGTAAAAGCGCGCTGCTAGATCCTCTAATTATCTTCTGGAAAGACGAGCTGTAGCTGGTGTACACTCCAAAGGCGCTATTGTGTAAAACTAGATGCTCCTTTTGCAGGCTGACCAGGAAAATTGTGTTTTTAGACTCTTAAATTGTATGTTTGGATGCAAGTAAACAAGCTCAGAAATACTCTTTGCAAACAGTTTTTCCAAAACATCATTACACATTTACAGTAGAAAAAGGGTGAAACGGCACTCAGAGATACAGTCTGATTAAAATGTGAATGGCTATAACTGTGCTTTTGTCGACTTAAAAAGCGTCATTGATGGAGTCTGCTGAAAGAAGCGGTTGTGATAGGAAGTGAAAGGACCTCAGTGTTGGCTCTGCAGGGACAAATCTGCTCTCCTTCAGCTGGAAGGGTCCAACACACTTTTACACATGAGATACTTTTAGTCTTAAAAATGTCAAACTAAGACCTTGTGAATATGTGCAGAGCTTGCGTGATGTCATTAACATTCCCCTATCCTTATCCATTCATGCATCTTGTTTGCCCTCAGCTAGGTAATACTGTCCTCTCCTTATGGACTGGAAGGTACTATTTTCTTAAACTTAAAGAGATCATATTGTGATTTTGCATATTATGTTTTTCTTTCATTCAAGGCTTTGTTCAGCTTTTTGTTCATGTAGACGTTCTACAGACTCACAAACACAAAGCTATTTTCTTCCACAGACAACACTGCTCCTAATCTGACTGAGGTGATTAGATTGTAACTGAGGCTTTTCTGTTGTTACTTAATGACATCACTTTGTAATGTAGTTATGCAATTCCCCTCCTGTAGCCAGTCGGACACCCCAGGAACAAACAATGAGATAAAATATACCATCTGAAGCAGGTTTTCAAGCATGTAAACATATTTAGGTAGACCCTTCAAAATTGAATTTCTAACTCCTAAACGAGCAAAATCTTAAAATGAGCCTTCATTGACCTGTTTAATTCTTTTAAATGCTCATTTTAGTTTAAAGCCTCACTAATAAATTTCTCAGTAAGATGCACCCCTAACAATGCTGATCCAGCGCTACATTGCATCCTGTCTCTTCTCTGTGCGCTCTCCAACCTGTAAAAGTCAGTCCAAACTGACCCTTATATTTCTCATTCTGTCACTTCCTGTCATTTCTTCCTCTGATAGTGTCCGCTCACGTTTCTTTGATGAATCAGTCATATCAACCTTTCATATTTGCAGTTTTATCAACTCATTGGCTGCCAGCCATTGTTGTAGCAGAGAACCCTGTGCTGCTGGCATTTTGGCTCATTTTATGGGCCACTTAATGTGATCAGGAACTGAAAATGACTTGCACATCTGACCAAATTGACTTTCCACTCACAGCAGAGGCGTCCTGGCAAGTTTTTCTCCCTTTCTCCCTTAAATTGGATAGCTTAACTTAAAATCAACACACATAATATTGCACAAATCGAAATGGCGTACCTGAATAACTCTTGGTAGCAGGAAGCTGAAATGATAGTAAGCATCTACTTTATTAACTTCACGTGGAAATGCACTCATTTCCACGTGAAGTATTAGCCTAGAAAATCAGCAATGTGTTTTTTATTTTAAATTTTATTTACTTTTAAATTGTCCCCCACCCTACCCATAGCAAAAACCATCCCTGATTTACAGAGATGTCTAAAGACATCTTTTAATATCTTTGGTTGAGAACATTTAACGTCCGAAAGACGTCAGAAGTCGTCTTTGGCAGGCGATGAGTTAACGTTGGTTTTCAGAGATGCCTTGAAGCAAAATACAGATCCAGGATTTTTAAAAAAAAGGTTTTAAATGGCAGTTTCTCAGCCTCAGGCTACTGCTGACTAACACCTTTACAAAATGTACATAATAAATGTCAGTTCAATGTTAGAAAAGGAAATCAGAATGTTTTGATCATCAGCAAACCAATAGATTAAAGCAATTCTTAAAGAAGAGTTTAATCTCTGGGATTATCTGGGATGTTATACAACATCTGGAAAGATGCCATTGAGTTTTCTGACCCATCTGTTATAGTTTAGTGAGAGAAGTCGTCAATTTTGTTTCCCATCTGATCCGTTCAGTTTGGTAAAAGCTTTAACTCCAGTTCTTCAACCTTTCCAGCACCTTTTCATTGCAGCTGCTTTCTCACTCCCTCTCTCAGTGTCAGTCGGGTTTCTTTTAATCGTGTGACTGGAAGCGCGTTGTTTGGACAGAGAAGTGACTCCAAACAGGTTCTTAACAATGTCGACGTTCAAATGCAGCTTTGCTTCAGAAGTCATACTGCCAGCCAGAGGAAATGTTGGTGTCTCAAGGTGTTTCAGCCGTTGCCCACAGCAGTAAAACGATCCATCCTGTTGAGTTCACTCCCATGTTGATATAACTGGGACTGATATTTAAAGATTTCACCAGTTTCCCCAAAGACATTCCCTTCTGCATTCCAGTGTGGTGAAAGCAATATAAGGTATCTACCCAGAGCAGGCACACAGGCTTTTTTAGTTATTGAAGAAAGATTTGTTGTTATTGGAGGAAATTGCTTCTCTGAAATATATTTGGAATTCATCTTTTTTTCTGAGAAGACCTGTTCCACCCTTTTCCCAGATATTACACGAGGCTTTTGCCGAGTTGCATTCATGTGTAGTTTATTGCAAAGGGACAAAATCTATTCAACCTATTAGCCAAACCAATACGAGGTAGTATCCAGGGCTTCCAGACTCTCTCCAAACCCAACATTGCTCTGCATGCCAGAAAACTCGTATGGTTGAAGTTGGACTTTTTGTTACAGCCCATTCAAGAAAACAGTGTAGCCAAGAGGCAGCCAGCAGACAGACGGGCTAGTCATTCATGTTGTGAAGAACAATCAGTTAATGGAGCTTATGTATTAATGGGTATAGCTCCTGTTCTTCCTCTTCCTCCTCTCTTTTCCCTTCTTAACCTCTTTTAAACCAAGATTACCATCACCCAGACCTGGATTCTGTCCAAACTGCACACATCTATAAGCCTTTTATGTGACAACAGCATCTGTCCGTCACTTATCAGCGTCCTGATAAAAACATCCATTCAAGATGTCCTTTGATAATTAGTTTCCTCGATATAAAACAGCAGCTTGTGTCCATCTGCAGAAAATACACGTGTAAACGTGTAGGAGTGCATGGATAAACACTGCGTGGGCGTGAACATGCATGCGGTGGCCAGATGGTGAGAGACTTGGCTCCCACTTTGGTCTCCGCCGGTCGGATTCCTCTCACCTCC
This sequence comes from Kiunga ballochi, assembly GCA_037177335.1. NCBI lineage: Eukaryota > Metazoa > Chordata > Actinopteri > Atheriniformes > Pseudomugilidae > Kiunga > Kiunga ballochi. The sequence goes on from JBAMIG010000026.1 coordinate 6,738,214, forward strand.
GTTTCTTTTCTTTCCTCTAATATGTGTGGATCACAGCCATCAGCCAGCTTCATCTGGAACAAAACATCCAGCGTTTTTAGTTAGTCAATGGTTGCACTTTAAAATTAAGTATCTAGCATTGTATGAAAGTCACTGACAATATGTTTTATGAGAAATATTTATTTCTGACCAGAATGAGAAAAATATTATAACCAATCAGATTTGGTCAAACTGTTACTGCCATCTAGTGGTCAATCTGGAGAATGCAACTATCTTTGTCATATTAAATACACCTGTTCACCTTTTTGTGCGCATAATTAGTTCAAATTCAGCATTTGAACAGGGGAAGAAGTGGATTTAAGTAACTATGAGCATGATAGGATTGTCGTTGCCAGACTGATTTTCTACTGGGATTTACCATATTTCTGTGCTTTACAGAGAACGGTCTATAAAGAGCACACGTCAAGTGAACGTTGTCTGAAACAAAATGTCCTGTTCATGCCTGAGAATAGGGTCTCCATTATGCATGTCTGCATTACAGCTCCAGATGCTGAAAGAAGGGTCACAGTTGGGTGCCAACAACATGAAACACAGATTCATCCTGCTTTCATTAACATTTCCGGCTACCTCTACTATCTTTAGCTTTAACCCCTTAGCAACAGCTAAGGATAATTTAAACACCAGAGGATTGTTGCTGACCATGTCCATCATTTTATGACCAGGATGTACTGTCTTCTGATGGCAAACTGATTCACGGGATGGTCATGGGATGTAGATCTAACAGAGCAGCATTTGGGATGCAGTAAAGCGGGTGATTCTCAACATGGTTGTGCAGCGGATATATATTCAGAAACTGTGATGCTGTTAAGTCAGTATTAAGCTAAATGTTTTGAGCAGTGTCTCCAGCACCTTGTTGAATCTGTGACATAAAGAAATAAAGTGGTTCTGAAGGGTCCAACCTAGTAAAAGATGTGTTAATATCAGGAGGCTGTATTGTCAAGGATTAAATAAGCTTTGTTGTTACTTAAAAAAACATTATTCATTGATTTACAGGAGTTGTTTTTAGTTTTCTTTGTGTTTTCCATCTCTCCTTGACTTCCAATACTAAAGCAAAGATTTTACAGACATTTCAGAAGTTTATTATAAAAGTGTAATGGAAACACTTTATTTATGACTAATGTGACTGACGTCACGCAGCAGGTCATGTGACCAGCTAACATGGCCCCGTATGGAGTAAACAACCAGAGCTTAAACGAGTTAAATAGGTAAATAAAGGGTATGGCTTAGAAAAGCTGTAGAAAATGTTCTGCTGCTTGTAGAAAACCACTAAATATTGCTACGTGGGAATCTTGCGTGTGGCGCAATTCTTGTAAAATCGCGTCCAGCTGACGAGGTTTTACGAGATTTGCGGCGGATTCGCTAAACACTGTAAACACCTGCTAATCGAAATAGTAAAGCTTTACAAAAATCGCTTTTCTTTTGTGAAAATGTGTAATGTAAACGCAGCTTTTTTTGTCTCATCTCTAGCTGAGCCAAACCATTTCTCAAATGTTAACCCTGAAACTTCTCACAAAACTGCTTTCTTCATTGTTTCCCTCCAAACAGTTTCCTTTCAAATCCTTTTTATAATGTTAATTATAGTAAGATTCTCCTACTTTAACAAATTAACACCACACTCTTTGCCGTCACCGCTTGTCTCCCCATTAAATCCATATTAATGTCACCTTTTGTCTAGATGATGTAACTTTTGGGTTTTGCGTTTAAAAACAGAATAAAGTTTGGAAAGTCGTCTCAACATGAAAGAAAACAGACTAAAGGATGCTTTCCTCCATGTTGGCACCTCAGGTGGAGCTGCAACAATAATAAAGGAGGAGCAGCTGATGCTTGTGGTCCCCACACACACACACACACACACACACACATTTCTCTGGAAGGCATTGTGGTTGTTCCTGGATCCTGCCAGCTGAGCTTCAGCCTCCGGCTTCTTGTTAGAAAGAAATAGAAAGATTAGGCGTCACATCAAGGTCAGATGTCGGCTACTTTTTTATTGATGAGACCCCTAGAGGAGGAAGAAGCGACCGCTTAAAGTTCTGAATGATTAAATCTTAATAGCAAATGTGGAAACTAATTGGATTTAAATAGCTTTTCCATCTCTGCTCTTCTTCTTCAGCAACGCGCGCCCGGTAAGGTGCTTTTTGACCTGGTTTGCGTCCATCTCAACTTGACGGAGGGGGACTATTTTGGACTGGAGTACCAGGACCAGAGAAAAATGACGGTAGGAGTGGAGAAAGTTGCTTCACTGCAGCCAGAAAGGAAAACTTATTTCCTATTATTTGCTTTGTTCAAAACAGAACAAATATTTCTTAAGATCTTCCTTCACACAAGTTAACTTTAATCACATTCAGAAGTTGTTTAATCACACTTAATGTACTTCGAAGCTCAGTTTTTCCTACATCATCCTGTCATCTGCGGTTATTTGGAAATGGAAACGAGGCTCTCACCTGATTTTAAATCCACGTAAATGATGAAAGAGCAGCTTCTCTAATGATCTGCAGGCTTGCTATGTGCCTACTGCTGCTGAGGAATTTCCTTCAGTGCATAAAATCTACTAGTAACAAGAGAGAGGCGCTCACTGTGCATTTCAATGCTTTCCTTATAAGAACAGCTGTTCTTTTGAAGCGATGCAGAAAAAATAACAAAGCTGCAGAAGAGCTAAGCATCATGCAAATGATCCTCACTGAAAATATACTCAATACCACAAGAAACATTTCAGGCGTTTGCATTAAAGATGTTTAGTTTAGTGCATTTGTCACACTTTACACTTATTTTCAGTCTCTTTATATATATTTTATGGAGATAAGCTGCTCTTCTTCTCTCAATCCTGCAAACTTAAAGGACTTTTGTACATCAGAAACATCATATTTGGGGCCCTTCGAGTCAAATGTTTCATTATATTCATGTTTTCAGGTGCTTTTAGTGCAGAAATCATTTAAATACAAGCTTTAGTTTTTCACATAGGTCTTTTAAACAAAGATAACTTGTTTTAGAGAAGTTTAGACCTGGAATAAATGATGAAAATGTTTCATTGCTGACAAAATTCAAGGATATAATTGCGAGAAAAGCGACATAAATTTGAGGACATTCTCCATCTTTAAGATGCTCCAACAGCTTTCTGTTCTCCACAGGTGTGGCTGGATCTCCTGAAGCCGCTACTGAAGCAGGTCAGACGTAAGTAACTCCCTCCCTGTTGGGTTTCTGCTGCTCCCACACACATCAAATGGTCGATGGGAGATATTCCTCTAACTCTCTTGCTTCTTAACCACATCCCATCATTTCTCCCCCTTAGGGCCTAAAAACACCATCCTTCGCTTTGTGGTGAAATTCTTCCCTCCTGACCACACGCAGCTCATGGAGGAGCTGAGTCGGTAGGTCCTCTCCATGCAGAAACCACACCTATCTGAAGGAAGCACTCATTAAATTAAAAGATGTGTTGCTTTCTCGCCTGGCTGGTGCACAAATCCTCCTTTATTTCCCTTTCTGCTCCTCCGTCATGGCGAGATTTTCACATACGACCACTTTTAGGTCCAGCTTGAGAATAAACCTGCTCACAACCTGCTGACAGTCCTCCCAGAGCCAACTGCAATGCTTTTGTTTGAGCGCACGTCAGCAAAACATAAACAGAGGGATCTGACCTTCCACATTTTCCCAGCAGTCCAGCTGGATCCACTTGAGAGGAAGAGGAAGCCTCTCTGAGCTACAATACGTTTGTTGTTGAGTTCACACTCGGTTACTTCTCATGCAACAGAGTCGCATCTTTGGTATTTTGATATGCTTCACTGTTGCAGCTCGGGCTCTCGCTTTATTACGCTGATATCAGCTGACATTTAACAGGAAGTGGGCGGGCGATCTTTTGTCTCTTTGTCTGCGTCTCTCACTGTTAGCAGCTGCTTTTGAATCAGACAGAAAGATTAGGACATAAATAATTAAAGATAAATAAGCAGTGTTGCTTCATTATGAGGAAATACTACGTTACCTTTCTGAGTTTTTAAAATAGCTGCTTTTGTTTTGTTTTTTTTTATCTGAACCGACACAGTGAAGCGAGTCGAGAATAGAACAATGCAATCTTTAAAGCCTCATTACTTTTATTTGCAAAGTAATCATGCACTTATAAATAGGATGGCACTGTAAATGAGGCTGTGCACCATTAAACACACTATTACACGTCTCTGAATCTGGAGCTACACCTTGTGGTGTAATTTAACAGCCACTGGTTAAAATTGCTGTCCCTGTAATTTCACCCGAAGGTCACGCCGTGTGGTGTTCAGGGAAACGGGACATTTGTCATTTTGGCAATAGGGTCAGAATACACAGCAAACCATGAAGCACGGTTGTGGGAAGATTATGATCTGGGCATGTTTTTGCAGCAGGACCCAGATGCCTCACAGTCAGCGAGTCGATCTTGCATTTCTCTGGATATCAAAATATTTTAGTCCATTGATGTTGCAACAGGACAACAAAATGACCCCATTTTGGATTAGTTCTGCAAACTATTAAACCACAGGATGCACTTACTCTTACACACACTGTCATGCAGCGTTTATCTGAGCTTCCTTTTACCTGTAAGAGCTGATTATACCTGTAAAACTGGAAGAGAGTACTTTATCTATACCTTTAGTCCTTTCTTTTCAGAAGTTTCATAACCGTTTAGTAAGGCCAACACCTCCTACACTGTCAGTTTGGGACTTTATAGAGTCTGAACCAACCTCTTTGTCTTCAATCTTTCATCTTGCTCAGGTACCTGTTTGCCCTGCAGATTAAGCGCGACCTGGCCTGTGGCCGACTCATCTGCAACGACACCAGCGCTGCTCTCATGGTGTCCCACATCATCCAGTGTGAGTACAAGTAGAAGAGTCTGAAAGCAAAATGCAAGTTCATGCTCGTTATGTATCTGATGAAGGGAAATTGTTTTACACCGTGTTCACTTTGTATTCTTTCACATTTAGGATTGATTGTTACCCAAACGGCACCAAGAAGCCAATAAATTTGGTTGTTTCATGTCTGATAAAGCTCTAATATTAGCGTGGGAACCAGTATACTGAATAGATTTGCTTTTGTGGAGGACTGGCTTTAAATCACACATGACATAAATTCCCTCTGGGGACGTTTTGGTTGCACATGCTAGTGCAAGTTGGATGTCCCCATGAAATCATTTTCTGTGTTTTAATGGGCTTTATTCTCGCTCTACTGGTCCCAGAGGATTGTAGGGATTCTGTATTATGGGTGTTTGCTTTCTGAACGGATCAATCAACGCTATAATGATGAAATATGAAGATGGTAAAAATGATTAAAATCTCCTGAGAATTGCGGCTGTTAAAATAAAATAAAACCGTAATGGGAACACAGTTATTGTGAAGTTATGCTAAAGAAATGAAGCTGAAATCGATCACATATGTTGTCGGGATTCACCTCCATCCAAACGGGCATGAATCCACGAGGAGCTGCTGTCAGTCCATCTGATTCTAGTGGTTTTTCAAGGCGCTGCGCTTCATGCAGTTTAGATTTCAGACAGCGGCAGGAGGCAACACAGCATGCTCAGGACTTTACTTTATACCTTGTTGTCATGGCAATCATCAGTGTGTGCAGCTGCAGTGTACAGTGTGGTGGGTTATTGTTCCTGGTATGAAACAGATGGCGACACACTCATCAGCAACCTCATCCCATCTATAATAGAATAGACAGAAGGGGAGTTAAACAATTTCCCCATCCCCCCCCTTTTTTTCTTTATTTCTACACCAAATAAATATTTCATTCCCGTCCCTTCCTTCCTCCCACCAGCTGAGATTGGAGACTTTGATGAGACACAGAGCTGGCAGCATCTCCTCCACAATAAGTACTTGCCTGACCAGGACGCCATCAGGGACAAGATCACCGACTGCCACCGCAAGCATGTGTGAGTGAACACAAACTAGTTTAGCTTAATTCTTCTATCACATGCAGAAAGTGGTGAAATAAGTCAAATATTCCCCCAAAATATATGTAATTTTTTTTTTGTTTGTTTCCGGTGTATTTGCAAATGTGCAAACTGATTTAACCCTTTATGGCCTGATGTTGCATATTTAATACTGTTTCTGAGACATGTTGCATCACTTTATGGCAGAAACTTCACTCATAATGTTGTTGTTTACCACATGATAC
>JBAMIG010000026.1:6744794-6762809 GCA_037177335.1 Kiunga ballochi
GTCAAATAAAGTTTTTAGATTTCAAAAGGGAGATGTCTCTGCCCAGTTATTCTCAATTCAGGCATTAAGGGGTTAAATTAGCAATCATATCAGGAAGTTTGTAGCTGAAGGCGATAGCAGCAGGATATCTGTTAAAGATGATCCAGGCTTGCAAAACAAAATTAAACTGAGCTCTAATCTGGCGTGTCAGAAGATCTTTACACGTGCACGCAAAGTGCAAATACTTGCATGTTAAATCTGTAAAACAAAGATGTTTATCTGTGTATATACACATGCACTTTATAAACACACACCCATTGCACAGATCTATAATCCCCTCCCATTTCTGCAGAGAGCGCACACACACCTCGCTCCCATCAGCAGTCATAATACTTGGCTCTCCCTCTGAGCCCCTGGGACCACACACAAACACACACACTTATCTTTCATGCTATCCCTGTGTTTGCACTGCTGCTATCAGAAAATGCATGGCAAATCTATGTCTTTACTTTCTAGACTTGTGAAATATCCTAAACCCCCCCTGCAGGAGATAAAGGCGGGACACCACAAACCAATTCTCTCCTCGCTTCAATCCCTCAGCCTCCCTCTTTCACCAACACAGGAAGGAAGGGGCTAATTCAGCAGCTTATACAGGAAACAGGAAGTTATTTTCAGATTTTGTAAGGAAACAAACTTCTTTTGTTGCGGATTTCTTTCTACCCACTGCGGGCACCTCAATCTGATCCACAAGTGTATTTTAAGACTTACAGCGAGTCTGAAATAGCAACCTAGAAGGTTCTGTGGCTTATGCATTATTAGACAAATTATAAAAGACTAGAAAGATTAGGGCACGTGTTTTTCTAAATGTTACTAATTATGCACCAGAGAGAGAGGGAGAGGGGCGGAGCTTTGTTGTTGCCATGGTAATATCTTTTACTGAGCATCTACTGAGGATTTATTTGTGAGCAACCGGAAAAGGAAAACTGAAATTTATCCTTCATTGTTTGTTGTTTCTCCACAGAGGGCAGACTCCAGCTGAGTCAGACTACCAGCTGCTGGAAATCGCCCGGCGGCTGGAGATGTATGGCGTTCGCCTGTACCCGGCGAAGGATCGAGAGGGATCCAAACTCAGCCTGGCTGTGGCGCACACTGGCGTTCTGGTTTTCCAGGTAAAGTAAAACTGGAATAAAGGATTCAGTACTCTGTAAAAGACATTTAGAAGTCCAGTAATGTGAGTTTGTTTCATCTAGCAGTGATCTTATGAAAGAAGCAACAATCTGATATGTTTAGTATGTGCGGAAATGATCAGGAATGAGAGAAAACGGATGTTATGCGTACTAAAACATACTCTAGTAAATAAATTAATCTGGGAAACGCAGAAAAAAACATCACTTTCATCAGTAAACATGATGCGTCCTTCTAAAACAGACTGTTTTTCTGTTTTTATATTAATAAATATGATTAAATATTTAATAATAATAATAATGTTGGTTTAGTAATTTCTAATAAATAATTATTTATTAAATATGTTATTAAAATATTATATATTTTATATATATATATATATATAATATTTTAATAAAAACAATATATATTCTACCTTTATTTGTAAGAATGAGTTAAATAGATGTTTTTGCTCTCTAATGTGTCCAAAATCTTTAATTATGGGGCATCTTCTTACTTCAACTTGAGGAAATGAGTATATTTATTCCCATCTTCTGTTTTCAGAACTACACAAAAATTAATGCCTTTAATTGGTCCAAGATCCGCAAGCTGAGCTTCAAACGTAAAAGGTTCCTAATCAAGCTGAGAGCCGACCCTGGTGTAAGTTAATACAACAACGTCTGTCGCTCCTCAGTTTATCTGAACTTATCCATGCTAATGTTTTCCTCTGTACCTTCCAGCAGAATGCCCATCATGACACACTGGAGTTTGCCATGGCCAGCCGGGACTGCTGCAAGGTGTTCTGGAAGATCTGCGTGGAGTATCACGCCTTTTTTAGACTCTTTGAGGAGCCCAAGCCCAAACCCAAGCCCATCCTCTTCACCAGGGGTTCCTCATTTCGGTTCAGGTGAGGTTTGTTTTTGTTTTTGCTTTATTTTCAAACCTGTAAGTGACTTTATAGGGTATAAAAAATCAAATAAATAGTAATTAAAAGACATTCAAGAAATAGGATCTGATAAAAGAGCCACAAGTTATCTAACCAATACAAATACATTTAGCTTAAAATTTGATTATTTCTTTAATTAATTCTTTAATTAATCAATATGATCATAATAAAATAGGGAAAATTTCAATTTAAATTTTTTTGGTTTGTTTTTTCCATTTTATAACACAAAAAAAATAAAGACGACAGTGCAAATGAGTCGGAGATCCAAATCCCTCTGCAGGAAAACCAATATCCTCTCACTGGTATTGATCGATACCAACAATAGCTTCCATATGGATATTATTGATGTGTGTATTGTTCTGATAAACCCTGCTCTGTGGGGGACATATTTCAGTCCCAGACTATGTAGATATGGGATTGGGACTGGTTGCAGACTCTGATCTGTCTCTATGATGACAATGTTCAGTTCTGCATTGATGGAGACAACGTCCCGTACCATCTACCAAAAGCTGCAGTAGTCACCTACATACCAGCCTGCCTTCTTTTAAAGTGACTGTGTTGGTTTAGTAATTTCTTGATGGGTATAATAATCAAATTAAAAACTGAAAAACATAATTGAATCGCAACGAGCATCTCGTCTGTGTTACCCTCAGCGGTCGGACCCAGAAGCAGATCATCGACTACGTGAAGGACTCTGAGCTCAAGAAGGTTCCGTTTGAGAGGTGAAGCGACCATTTCTGCTCAAATACTTTCCTGCTTCTGCAGCAGCAACCGATCCTGCACAGTAATCGGATTAGTCAGCGAGTTAGCTGATTAGTTACACATGGTTTGACCTCATGTGTTCATCTCTCACCCTGCAGGAAGCACAGTAAAATCCTGTCCAACAGCCAAATGACCCCTCGGTCTTCTTCCTTCAGATCCCAAGTGCCAAAAGAGGTAAGCTCCATCTGATCTTCATCCCCGCTGGATTCTTCTTTGTACCAAATCTGGAGCTTATTAGCGCATTTTCACCTTTTTTTTAAAAAAGATTAAACTCTGATAAATAAGGGTTCCCTTCATTTTTATCTCCCAGAGTGCCATGTCTGTCCCGATAACCGACGAGCCCGACTCAGCCCGCTTAAACCACGAGGCGAAACCCAACGGCTCGGACGAGCCGCCGGACTTCGCTCCCCCCGCTAATGGTTTCCACGTGCACACCCAGGGCTCGGACCCGACACGACCGAACCACCACGGCGCAGCATCAGCACCGGACCAGCATCTTCTCAACCCAGGTCCAGCCTGCAGGGCAAACAGAGGCAGCAGCTCCTCTATTCCTTACATAGACTGCAGCGACATAGACAGTGAATGTGACGCGACAAAGGGCAGCAGGGCTCCCAGAGGCCACAGCAGTGCAAATGACAGCAATGAAGATGAGCCTTACAGACATGGGGGTAGCATGGGCCGCAGCGGGGGGACAGCAGGGAGTCTGTTTGGGGTAGTGAATGGGTTCTACCACACCAATCACCAGGGAGTGATGCAGCAGGGTATGGTGGGGCAGCAGCAGCAAGGGGTTATGGGTAATATAAATGTGATGGATCAGTCTCAGATTGCTAGCAAGTTTATCACGAGTCATGAGTTAACTAATGATGATATCCTGTCAAATGGGGGGTCCTTCCATGGTCATCCACCGCTGCATAGCACACTGCTGGATGAAATCTTTCAAGGGCGAGACAAGCGTGGCGTCGCAGTCGCTCGACCGCTGGGAAACGGGACTCGCAGCCAGTGTTCGAGCCCGGTGATCGGCAGCTTCCACCCGCGTACAAACTCACTTAATCAAGCCGAGATGACAAATGGTCACGGCCACACTCGCACAGCCTCGCGGTGGGATGACGGGGGGTATTATTTTAGCAAACGCCCTGGGACGACTCCGGTGGAAACCCCCTACATCCCACCGTCATCCCACCCGCCAAACCACTACGGCAGCTACTCCCCCATCACCTCAAACCGAACGCCGGTACATTTGTCCTCGCCGTTTAACAACAATAACATGAGAAACCGCTCCGACACTGATCCGTTCATTCTCAGCCAGGTGACGTCCACCCCGATCCATCAGCACGACCCTCATCGCTTCGCCTCGAACACCCAGGCCCCTTGTTCCGCCCCGACGGAGCGGAGAACGATCGTGACAAACGGAAATCACGTGAACCTCATGGTACCAGGTCAGGTCCGCTCCAACACCGTGCAGCGGTTGTTTGGCCGGAAGGGGAAGCCGGGCAACAACAACAACAACCTGAACCAGCCGGTTCAAATGATCGACGGGTCCACCAGCAGCGGCACCGACACCAGCGACACGGAGTCAGACACCGGCAGCAGCGTGTACAGCCAGCCGCTGATGTACGGCAATCCCGCCGCTGTCCGCTCAATCAATTCGGTCAACTCCAACGGCGTGAGCTCGCCTCCACTTCCATGCAGTAAACTTTCATTTGGGAATCTGCATTTGGAAGAGGAGGGCGATATGGAGGGAGGGGACCGGGGGTGTTACCGTTTCAACCAGGAGGATGTAGAAGGTCGAGTTTTTAGCTGCTGAAAGAGGCGTTTGATGCACAACGCAGCAATGTGAACTAACATAGCATGGTTTATATCTACATATCAGAGTATAGGAAGTACATTGTAGTGGATTTAGGTAGATCACCTTTACACATGTTATATAGAAAAACACATATTTTACTATGGTTCTTACCTATTTTTGGAGTGTGGGAATGTTCCCTTTTGACAGAAATGTTTGTAAAGATCTCTTCTGCTTTTAGACAAATTGTTTCTTACCCTTTTCTAAAGCAAAGTCCACAGATCCCTCACCTTATTCTAGCCTCCTCTGCTGCCGGTGGTCAGCTCCGTCTTTGTGATTAGTATGAGCTGTAACATTGTAAGGTATCCTTCATTTAAAGTGTGCCATAACGGGAGCTGTTTATTTGGTTTAGACGTAAATCTAGAAGGAAAGTTTCTCATATAGACCTCTTTTGGGGAGATACTTTTCTTGTTTTAGCTTTGTATTGATTAAAATTAACGTAGATCTATTCTATATTAAGGATCTGTGAGTTGTAGCTGCAAAGCTAGAGGATTTATGCTAGTTTTAGCTTTTTATGGTGTTAAAGTGGAAGAGAAATGAGGTATTGGTTATTGTACACTGCCTTTCTGTGGCATTACACACTAATATAACTGTCTGTCTTTCCCTGTTTGTAGCTTTTTACTCCTGGGATCAAACCTTCACAATGAACTGACTCTGTTGTGCAATAGAGGTTCACTAAAGGGATTTTCTCCATTATTCTTATTGTTGAAGTTAAAACGGCTTTATAGGACTTGCTGTCCCTTCTTATTGTGTGGTGTTTATGAATGTTTGTGGTATAGAATAATAATTCCTGCTTAAGTATAAGACTTTGCTGGAAGAGGAAGGCTGCAACTGGGGGCCGTTCTGCTTTTTCCATGGAGTTTTGGTCGAGCCGACGTCCTTCACTGAGCACTTTTTTAATCGGTGTGTTTGTGTTAGGGTTCTCTTTTGTATTTAGCTGTTTTGGTTTTGTTGTTTAAAGCAGAGCAGCATCACTTACAGGGTTACAAGGGTGTTTTTGTGTTCACATCTCACTTTTTCAGCCTTTTTCTGTTTCTTTTTTCTTTCTTTGATGCGTTTTGCACCTGCTGATAAGCAGAACATAAAACAGCGAACCGTGTCCTCAGTCCATCCATAGCTATTTGTTTTGCTTGGCTTTGGTCTCTGGCATGCCCTGCACATAAAACAAGGTTTCTTACCGTTATCTTCCACACTCTGGCTGCTGCTTTCTCACCTGTTACACTACTGTTTATTGAAGGCTTCCCATCTCATCTGTCATTTGCTGGTTGCTTGCTGCAATGCACATTTTCTTTGCTCTGATTGGATCAAGCCTATTAATATATTTAAAATTGCTCCCTATTAAATGTTAAGGCTACAATATGACTCGACGTGTATCACCTTTTTCTTTTAGAGCCCTTGCTTCCTCTTGAAATAAATGCTTCCTGCTTTGTAAATGCACTGTTTTAATGCATGTATTATGGAAAAGGAAAAAAAAGGCTTTTAAACACTGTTCTCATCGTTTCCTTTTCTTTACTGTGAATGCATGTTAACCAGGGGGAAGACTTCTTTGTTTTTTTGTCACTCTGCTCTGTTTTTACTCACTTTGTCACTGTGTTTCTGCTGGGGGCTTGAAATGGTTGCAGATGTTTGAGATGCATCACGGTGCAGTACAACATAAGCCTTACATATAATCAAACACAAGCTCCTCTCCTTTTGTCTCTGGGTGTTTCAGCTCTCGTTTGTCTCTAAGCCCTCATGATTAATTAACTGCACCGTGTCCATGTCAAACATTTGGGAACCATTTGTGTTTGGCCACTTGTATCTGAAGACAGAACAAGGCTGACTCAACTCCAGTGGTTTTTCTTCTTTTAACGGAGAATGAGGGTTAAAGCAGAGAGACACAAGTAAAGTGAAGCTTAATGCGGTTTGCAAGTGCAAAAAAAGATCTTCAAGAGACATGGCGTTTTCAATATAGCAAGATGTGAAAGTTTGTGTTGTAAAGGTTTGGACACATGTAATTTATATGAATACTGGAATTGAGTCCCAGCTGTCTTCCTTTTACTACTTGTCACTGGTTTGGATTTGCAGCCAGTCATTTTGTTTTTATCAATTTTAACGTGCTGTACATTAACATTGATTGTATATCAGAACCAGTGTTATAACCACGTCTGCTTTCTCTTCAATGTTTTGTACAAACACAAAAACCTTATATTGTAACAAACACCAGAATATTGTGGTCATACTGTAATTTATATGTTGGTGCTGTTCATCAGTCAAACATGCTAAAATAACTTTAAATTTAAAAGTAAAATAAGTTACTTTTCTTCTGTTGTACATTCACAAATATGCTGTAAAGATATAATAACAAGGATTTGCTGGGTTGCTTTAGTAAATTATTTCAATTTTCACCAAAATATAACTACAACTAGCAGCCACTTAGCATGATTGTTAGCCTAGTTTTAGTTTTAACCAATTTAAGCTAGCTGCTCGATGCTAAACTGTGCTAAATTTTACATTTTTTTAAAATAATTTGAACAAATCAAACTGGTTGTTGGATTCTAAACTATGCTAAATAGTTTTCTTTTGTGGTTTATGTTTTTCAATCTGAACAAAAATTATCAGTTTGATGCTAAAATGTGCTAATTTACATAATTTTAGCTTTGTTTGCAGTTTAAACAAATCAAACTAGCTATTTGATGCAAAACTGTGATAAATTGTTTCATTTTTTCTAATTTAAACAAATCAAACCGGTGGTCTGCTTATAAATGCTAAAAAATTCTTTTCTTTTAGGACTTTTTTTCTTTGAACAAAAACGAGCAGTTTGATGCTAAACTGTGCTGCTAACTAGTCTAACATTTACTATTAGGAAGGAAGACAGTGTAAATCCTATTTATCAAGAGAATAAACCAGCATACATCCCAGGCTCTTAAACTATTTTGTTAAATTTAAGGATTTATGATGGTGAATGATCGTATTTTGACAGTCGTGCATGTCTTTCTGATGCAACTACTAAAAAGGAATGCATTTTCTGACCTTTTTTTCCGGATGCTTACATAAAGATTGGTGGCTGCTTAAGTTTGCATGTTCTGCTTTTCTTATATTTCTTTATTGAATTTTTTAATTTATGGCGCACATTAATATTGCAGCATACTGTAAATAATACATTATATGCAGAGGCCACATTGCTCTCATTTTAACTGAAGAGCTAAAAAAAAAAAGTTTGTACAAAAGTAATAATTTCTTCCTTCACATTTTTTGACCATATGCCCTCTTGATGCATAGATTAATTTTCCTGTCCCACTATTCCTGCACATTAATTGGCCAAACATGTTCTACGTGTATCATTTGTGGTTTCTCTTTGGTTATCTTTTTTAACACTGTAACTGTGGTTCACTAGTTTCAATAAAAAGACAAAAAACTTTGTATGACTGAAACAAAGGGACTCCAGAGTTATCTGTAGTGGAAAAAGATCCCTGACACCAACCATCCATTCATATGCCTGGTTCGTGCACCCTACCCGCCTCCTGTATTGTGGTAGTCTGTTAGCATAGAGGCTGTTTTTACGTGTTGTGCATGTTCGTGTTAGCTTGTCCGTTCACTTGTTTGCTCTTTTAGTGTTTTTTTGTTTGTTTATTTTTCGATTTGGTGGTAAGTTTTTTCTTATTTATAGCAGCCCCGCTCACAGATCTGCACTCTGTGGTTGCCATGGTTTTTACCCATGATCCAGTTTGGTGTATTTCAGTGGATTCTTTGGAAGCTTTGCAACTGGGCAAGTATGCAGTTACAACTTGATATAATGTAGTTAACATGTAGTGACTAGCTGTAGTGGCAGTAGGTTTGCTTCCGCTGTTCGGACAATGCTATTTTCCCAAAGACTTGGTGAAGTTAAACTACAATCACCCCTAAAACAACTCATTTTAAGTGTCATCTTAAGTGATTCTACAATCACATTAATGGTCTGTCATTTTAAATTAGATAGTGGCATTGCTTTATCTGATTAACACTATGAAACTTTCTTTTCTTGAATGCATCTAACTATTTTAACCATATAGGTAGAGGTTTATCAAATTCCTCCTGGGGAGTAGTATAGATGGGGGTTTCTTTTAGAGCCAATTACTTCAACTTACTGCAATAAGATGTTTTTGGGGGGATGCAGTTTAAGATGATTCTGTTTTACTGTCTAATACTGAAGTTTATTGCCATTTAGGTTTATTGTGGGGTCTATATTCATAGATTGATACATTTCCTGTAATATAAATGCAAAAACATTGCAGTAAATCTGAAAACAGCAAGAAATTTCACAATAAAATCAACACCTACTGGCAATGAATTTCATAGTATTATCTACTGCAACAGCTCCTCTTATTGTCTTTTTCCCTCTATTTCTCTTCCTTTTCCCACCTTTTCCCATTTTCCTACTCTCCACCTTTAGAAAGTCCTGGTTGTCCCCGTGTTGATGTCAATGGCAACGGCTCTGTAAATGGACAAGGGATGGACGGCAGCGGCGACCAGGGTGTGAAGCAGAGTCAGCTGCTCTCACCGCTAACCAGCCCGCTGCTCACCGAGGCTGGATACATCCGCAATGAGGATGAAGATGAAGCAAGGAGGAAGGTGAGCATGCAAATAGTCTGTTGTTTTTCCCTAAACACACACCTGAATGTTTTGACAGGTTGCAGATGTATAGATTGCCTAAACCTCACATATAGAGTGCTGGATCGATCTCATCTTCATGTTTTTGTCCAGAAGTTTCCTACAGATAAAGCCTACTTCATAGCCAAGGAACTGCTGACCACAGAGCGGACCTTCCTCAAAGACCTGCAGGTTGTCACAGAGGTAAAGATTTTTGCAGCTTCTGTCATTTTTATGGTTTTCACAGCGGCACCAACTAGGAAGTAGATCACCATTTAGATTGCTTGCCTGCAGTGTTTACTATAAACTAGAATCACAAGTAGAAAGCAGACATGTGACATTAATATTACATCAGAGCTGTTCCAGCACTTCCTGGACTTCTTATTCCCGGTCTTAAAGTGGGCTTTTATCTGCATTTAGCTATGCTCGGAGCTGATCGCCAAGGTTCAGCTTCTGAAGGGTTTATGAGTAAATTATTGTGCAGAACAGACGAGAGATGAAAATCCAGCTTCCATGTGTGCCGTTAAATCCCACCAAGTGATATGCATCTGTTAGAATTCACCTCCTTTCTAAGGCGAGCAGACTATTTGTATATTGTTTGCTCAGACCATTAGCATCAGGCTCTTTGGTTTACAAGGAAAGCCACTAAAGTCAACACTCACAGGGTATTTCTAAATACATGTGGAACTGAAATCCTGGGATGAAAGTGCAGGAATTTAGGTCAGAGTTTTCTGCGATCTGATTCAGATTCACTGTTTCCAAAGACCAGCGATGGTGGAAAGGGTAAGACACCTGCCTGAGAAGCTGACCTGTGACCTGATTTTGAAGGGAAAATATCTCTCTTTGGCTTTATTTCCCCCACATATAATCGTTTTTCTTTTTCCACTTGTTGGTAGTTTCCACCCGCTTTGATGTGGGTGGAAGGCGTGAGCTGGAGCTTTTTTAAGACCTCTTAAATGTTTTCTTTGGGTGGCACGCTCAGGCCTCGGATCATGCAACCCCTCCCTCTGGTTCCTCCCTGTTACCCATCAAACAGCTGGACAGCCTCTTGTCCACAAAGTGTCTCCTTCCTGTGTGATTTATACTGGAGGGGGTGTAACACCTCCATGTTGGGGGGTTATATTGTGCTCGTATGGGGTTTGTGTTCATGCCTGGTGTATCTCCCCTGTCATGTCCTTTCAAGATCGATCTCTTAATCCAACCTGTCAACCTGCTAATCAGACGCCCGTGGGACCTTATGTCCTTACAAGCGTCTCTCATGTGTCTGGACTCACTTGGCTTTACCTGCTTTTGAACACGCGTCTTAATTTAGCTTATGGTGCATGTTCGCTACTTGTGTGACCCCATTTGTTTGTTTGTCTTCCAGTCGTTTAAGAGCATTGCGGTTAAAGACGAGACGTTTCCAGACTCTGTTAAGAACCTGATCTCCACCCACTATGACCCGGTCTACAAGTTTCACCAAGGTTTCCTAAAGGAGACAGAGCAGCGGCTGGCACAGTGGTGCGTATAATCACAGTCTTGGGTTTTAACGTACTTTTAAACGTAGGTTTTTGCATATTTAGGGTTTTTTTTTTTTACTTGTGTGCCCATGTCTTTAGCAAACCCAGAGGTGGTGGTATATTGATAAATAATATTGTTCTACATCAGACATTTGCTAAAATGAACCTCTAAAGAAGCTGCTGATGTATTTTGGAAATAAGTCTAAGAGACATATGAACAGTATTAGACATCAGAGGATTGATCATGCTTTGGACATGAAAATGAGGTGCAATGTTTGAAAGGAGGCTTGAGCTTGTAGCGATTAGCATGGTATACGCTCAACGCAGAACTTAACCAAACAAACATGTTTAAATGCTGTAATATAAAATATTCTTTTTACTTCCTGTGTTTCTGAGGGGACAGTGCTAAAGTGGAGGATATACTGGGATGATTGAAGGCCTCCAGTACTGAAAGAGAAATAGCTCTCTCCTGACATCTAGTGGTAAATAAAGGTAACTGCGCTTCCGTGAATAATTCTCTCCTGTACTTGTTTTCCTGCACAGGGAGGGTCGCTCCAATGCCCACATTAAAGGAGATTATCAGCGAATTGGTGACATTTTACTGAAGAACATTCAGGGTCTGAGGGTAACTATCCCACGTCTCCCTTTTTTTTTTATTGTCGGCAGAAGATTTGTTGTGCAGAGTTGATCCCTGACTCGGCTCTTGGTGTCCTTTTCATGCAGCAGTTAACGGTTCATCTCCAGAAGCATTCAGAGTGTCTGGTGGAACTGGAGCGGGCTTGTAGGTGGGTGGAAAATAAACTGAATGCTTCCCAGACACTTTTTAAACTGTTAGGAGGATTTTTAACGGGGCTTCATACTTGTTTGTCCTTAGGTCCAGTCGGAAAGTGGAGGCTGTGTGCAGAGACTTTGAGCAGCAGAGAGTTTGCTACCTGCCCCTCTACATCTTCCTGCTCAGGCCTCTTCATCGCCTGCTGCACTACAAACTCATCCTGGAGAGGCTTTGCAAGCACTACCCCCCCACCCACGAGGACTTCAGGGACAGTCGAGGTACCCGCTTGCCTCCTGTGCTTTTCTGCACCTCTCTTCCATCATGTCTCCTCTTTAAACCCCAACATCCTCCCTCCAGCTGCCCTGGCAGACATCTCTGAGATGGTCCTGCAGCTTCAGGGCATCATGATGAAGATGGAGAACTTCCAGAAGCTTCTGGAGCTCAGGAAAGATCTGACCGGCGTCGACAGCCTCGTCATCCCCGGGAGGGTTCGGATCTTTACTTGATTCGTGTGGTTTAATCCTGGAAATGGTGACTCATCTCAGGGAGTAGAAGAGTTTGACTTCCTGTTTCTGCTTGACTTGCAGGAGTTCATCAGGCTCGGCTGCCTCAGCAAACTATCTGGGAAGGGCCTTCAGCAGAGGATGTTCTTCTTGGTATGGCTTTTTCTCTCAAACTCTGTATTAAAATTGTCAAATGAACCAATTCTTCACCGTCTTTACTTCCTCTTTCCACCAGTTTAGTGATTCCTTAGTATACACCAGTCGAGGGATGACTCCGTCCAACCAGTTTAAGGTTCATGGTCAGCTGCCACTCTACGGCATGATGGTACATACTTTTTCTTCTTTTGAGGGGCCAAAATGCTGCCATAGCGACAAGCCTGCTGATGATGTGCATTTCTTACAGATCAGGGAAAGCGAGGAGGAATGGGGCGTCCCTCATTCGTTTACATTGTTTGGACAGCGCCAGTCTGTGGTGGTCGCTGCAAGGTGATCAAACACACACACACAGAGTAGAGTCTGTATTACTTTAGCTTTATTACTGTAGTGATTAAAGTGTGTTTTTGTTATCAGCTGTGCTTCAGAGATGGAGCGGTGGGTGGAGGACATCAGGATGGCCATTGACTTGGCAGAACAGAACACCAGTCCAAATGTAGACCTGCTGTCCAGCAGTCCATCTGATAACAGTATGTTCTTCTTTTTATTGTCACCTGATAAAAGCGGAGTCACAAAGCCTCCACCAAAGACCTTTTTCGTTGGACGTTAGACATCCCCTTTGTCTTTCAACTCAATGCCTCACGCAGTTAAAAGGTATTGCTTTACAAGGGGCAACAAAGGGTGCTTGTCTTTCTTGCAGAGGAAGAGTTGGTGAAATAGCTTTAATCACTATTTTGGCTCAGTTCTTTGTTCTGTTTGTGAAGCTGCTACAGTCTGCTCATGTGTCCCTGTTAGGACTTACAGTACAAAGCATAAGCTAAGTGGAGTTGTATGGTTTCTGGAGGCTGAAGGGCTTGTTTCTCAGAGGTAGTGCGATGCTAGTTCATCTGCTGGAGCTCTGCCCATTTGTACTTCATATATATATATGTATATATGTATATGTAAAAGCTGGTTTTTAGCTTGGACTTAATCAATATACTAATGAGCTGCACACCTAGTGGATGGAAGAAGCTAAGCTAACTCAAGCTAACAGTTTTATATCAGTTGTAACACTTAAGGTGAGGCATGGCAGATTATCCATTAACTGTTTAATTATGAGCCCACATCCAGCATATCTTTTTTTCAGACTTCTGGAAAGAAAATGTCAGGATAGTTTTTTTTTTTTTTAAGCTACACTTTGTCAATGCTAATGCAAAAAAAGTCCACTCTGCAAAGCACTGAATCTGATGAACCTGACTCCATCCAGTTTTTGTCCTTCCTCATTTAGCTGTAAAAACCTGATTTGCATATTTAAACATGAATATTTTAAATGTAGCCTCATCCACTTGTAGTTTTCCTCCTAATAAACGCTGTGCACGGTCTGCTGCTTTGTCCTCCAGAGATCTCTGAGGACGGAGCCGAGCAGGAGTCAGAGGAGGAGCTCTGTGGCTCACGCTCATCTCTTGAGCGTCAGGGTCACCGCGGCAACACCACCGTGCACGTCTGCTGGCATCGCAACACAAGCGTATCCATGGTGGATTTTAGCATTGCAGTGGAGGTACTGCTTTTGTTTTTTAATTACCTTCCCAAAGGACAAATGTGTCCCTGTTGCTTATTTGTCCTCGTCTTCTCATTTTGTGCTTTTGTATCATCTGTTTTCATCTTTTCTGCTGACTCCATCTTTTATTCTTACCTCTGCTTACCTGCTCGCACTCATATTAGTAGAGGTCAAGCTGCTTTTGCAGAGCATATAGCATTTTAGCTACACCTGCTGGAGCAAAGAGGTACTGCAGCAGCTAATAATTTGTACAGGGAGATTTTCCAGGCACTTTACTGGGATTGCATGATGGCAGTTTCAATATCTTGCAATATATGTTCAGCCTAGAGGTAAATATAAGTGCAGATGGAAGCTGAAAGTTTTCTTTTTGTGTTTTAACAGTGGCCTGCATGCTTTCTTCTTGTGTTTGCAGAACCAGCTTTCAGGGAACCTGCTGAGGAAGTTCAAGAACAGCAACGGCTGGCAGAAACTCTGGGTGGTCTTCACCAACTTCAGCCTCTTCTTCTACAAGTCGCACCAGGTTAGAGGGGGAAGCATGTGGCTTTACTTTACCTGTCCTTCGTGAACTAACATTATGTGTCTGCCGGCAGGATGAATACCCTCTAGCCAGCCTCCCACTGCTGGGCTACTCTGTCACCGTACCCGCCGAGTCTGAGAATATTCACAAAGATTACGTCTTCAAACTCCAGTTTAAATCCCACGTGTACTACTTCAGATCAGAGAGCGAGTACGCCTTTGATCGGTGAGCATTTACTGTGCTTAGTCTTGTTTTTTATTGTAATTGTAATGAATTATGGATTAATGCCCACCTTATAGTTCCCAATACTTTATTTCTTATTCAACTCTCTGCAATTTAAGCCTGCAAATATGTGGCTCAGTCTATTTTCCTTTTTGTTTTGTAGGTGGATGGAGGTAATCCGCAGTGCGACCTGTTCTACCAGCCGCTCCCTGCCAAGCACAAGGAAGGATCTTTATTGACCAATCCCCTTTCCTCTTCATTTTAACACTCATCTGTTATTAAATCTGCACAGAAAGCAGAAAGAATTAGCATTAAAGGCTCAGAATCAGGTTGCAAGCCTTTAAATAGCCATGCATTCCTTTTAAATGAACACTTTTCACACTCAAAGGTCCTCTCACTTCATGTTCTGTTTGTCTCACTACACTCTCTGCACAACTAGTGTCATATTCAGACTTTACCTGTGCCAAACTGGAAATTTGATCTCACATCGGCCATATTTACAGCTGCTCACATGCACAGCAAGTTGTAGGATGTTCAAATATGTTTTTCATCATATTGTATTGCCCTTGAGATTTCTAGTATATCATAAGAAATTATTTTAAAAAAAAGGACTAAAGAGCAGATTTAATAGACTACGCTGAAAGATGTGTGCATGTGAACACACTGCATATATATAAATATATATATGTATATATATATATATATATATATATGTATATGTGTATATATATATATGTGTGTCTTAGTTGAGATGAGTTTGGATACAATTAGAAATCAGTTTTTCTTGTTTAAGGCGCTTTTTGTACAATTTTTTGATACACTGTGAAATGTTCTTCTCATTCTTATTTTTATTAATTTGTTTTTTCTTTTCTATTGTGAGAAGACGAGCTGATTTCCAAACCCTTTGGACCTTCCTCCAAAGCCAGCAAAGACTTAAATTACCTGCCACTTTCTCTCTTTCAGTATCTTTTATTATTATTATTTTAACTGTTTTAAATAAGGATTTAAAGATCGTGTTGGTATGAGAAATAAATTGGATACATCAGAATTTTTTGTTTTATTTCATCGTCATGGTTACAGAAACCCTTCAAGGATATGGAAGAGGATTTAAAATAAAATAATATACATTATTTAGATTAAAGCAGGTTTGCTTGCTGTCCTGCAGCATCTCTGTACCTGTTCACACACAAATAACAGATGTAAATGATGTGTCTATAAGAAGGCTCAATAAGGGAACATTTCACTCTTTTATTTTTACCGAATTAACCTGGAAAGTTTTTACCCAAAGAAAATACCAGCAGTTATCACAATAAATTCATTATTAGTAATAAAATAACTGTTGCTGATCATCTAGAAAACAGACAAGTTGTTTTTCCTTTCTGCCATAGAAGATGCATTTGCTAGACAGATACAGTGAACATATATTTTAGTGCTAATGAGAAGCAGATCAGACATAAATAATCACAGTGGACCGTCACAATTTGAAAGGTGTTTCATTAAAAACCTGTAAAGAGTTAAATCGCACTGCTCTGTGATTAAATCTCAACTCGCACGTCCTTTTTAATTCATGGCACGGATTTCCCGTCACATTTATAACGTTAATAGGAGTTTGGGAAGTCGTAAAGCTGTGCTCCAAATACTAATCCTCACTAATCACTGAAATTTGTCCCGATCTTCGATAGCACTGTCGTAGCAGATCGTTTTATCTGCACATTTATGTTAAATAAGGGAGGAATAACATTAAAAGCTGGTGATCAGGCAGAATTGGCATCTTTTTGAGAGCATAAAAAATTTTAATAAGCAGAATTGATATTTTTAGGGTATGCAGATGCAAAAGCAGATTCGAATGTGGTCCTTATGACCTCTTTAACTATAGAAAAATGAATAATAAAGTACAAATAAAAGGTGGGGTTTAAGCTCTGAAGCTGCTTTCAGCAGCATATGACAGAGCTGCATAAACAGTGTACAGACTTTTATGTTTGGGAGCAAATTTTTCATGTGGATTCACTGGATTTTGTAAAAACTATGAGCTTAGCTTAAAAAAGGCATACCTGAGAAGATATTTAGATAAAAGCTTTAAGAGTGTTGCAGAATTAGTTTCCACATTAGAAATAAAATGTTTTTTCTCCCCAGGATGAGGCTGACTTTCATACAACATCTATATGAACATTAAGACTTCCTGGTTTGATCTGGGTCATTTTTATGTGATTCTAAATCTAAAAAATGGATTCAAATCTACTTTAAAATACATTTTGCTCTATTTTCTGCTCCTGAATTAATTAATCTGTGTACTATTCCTTAATGTCTCCTGATCTGAAGACCCTAAAGAGATGCTACAGGTTAGGAGTGTATTAGTGAAACCTACAGAGGCTCGTGTGTCTTCATCAGTCTCGTGCTTCTCTTGTCACATAACGGAGGCCGTGATCTCCGTATGAGTCGTAGCTGTCATAGGTGGGCAACGTGGGCCACTCTGGCTGATAGGTGGTGGTGCTGTACACATAGGCCTCCGTGATGCTTCCCGGTGATGGCGTCTCCCCTCCGTCCGTCTTTCCCGTCCACTCCTTCACCTCCAGTTGGATCGTAGTCCGCTGGTACATGGTGGGGACGCTCTCAAAGTCGTCCAGGAATTCCAGCATCTGATTGTCCACTTGGTAGATCTCCCCGTGCACTCTGTGACCCTGCCCGGGGAGGTTGAGGAGGAAAGGGATGTTGAACTTGCCAGCGATCACTAGCGGGTGTTTCTGGGTGGTGAACGCAGAGGCGAGGAATTCAGCTTTTCCATTGCTGCTGTCAAACATGCGAAAGTAGTTGGGCTGCCCCTTCTTCAGGGTGCCGTAAACAAAGACTCGAGCCATGAAGACAGAAAACACCTGGGAAATGGAGAGGAAATGTTGGATTTCTCTAAATTCATTGCTATGTGCCGGTATAGTGGCAGCTAATCAGAGTATTTTATGAGTTTGTAGACAGTTTATATTTTTATTACCAGAGTATAAGAAAGTCAAAACCTGTATTTTGTTATAACTACTTTGCTTATTTCCTGTGTTTTTCCCCTTCTATATGAATAAACTGAGATAAATGTTGCAGACAGGAGAAAAGGGGCCATAATGTGCATGCATAGTTGGAGCTAAAGGATGAACAATAAGAAGCGTAAGTACAAGCCTTTTCTATCATGTGTTCTTATGGGAAATATCAACTCACTACCAAACAAGTGTAGTTTGATGTTAAACTGCACAAGTCTGCTGATTACCCATTGATCTGAGCCCATTTTTGAGGTAGCAAACCTTTTAAGTGTTTTACATGCATGTATATGTTTTCTACCAGCTAAAAAATACTTGAATTGTTAAAAAATAAAAACATAATATGGCTAGATTAAAGTCTGTTGAATCTAATCAAAGTATTTTAGTGATGCGTCTCGTGAAGGAGTAATTTCCACAGCTACGACGCTGAAGTTAGCTTTCGATTCCCAGCTTCCGATTCGCGCAAACTGGGCGATTCCACTCAATTTTATAG
>JBAMIG010000026.1:6788218-6802220 GCA_037177335.1 Kiunga ballochi
TGAATTCAAAGTTGTGCTTCATGAAATCAGTCTAATATTTGTGTCACTCCATACAGCAGGGATGGGGAAACCCCGGTGCTGTTTCACACACCTGATCCACATCAGCCTTAATTAGACTCGTGCAGAGCTTAACATCAAACTCAAACTCAACTTTGCTAATTAGCCATTGATTTGAGTCAGGTGTGTTTAAATACCACATGTTATTTAATTTTTAATTTATTTAGATTTAGCGAGAAAGTCGCCAAGTTGGCAACAGTGACTCTCACTTGTTTTCAGGTCACAAAAACCTCTTAAAGCCATACAACAATATTTTCTGACCTTAAAACTTTAAGCTTGAGACTCGTTTTAATGGCACAGTGACATTTATCCTGTGCGCTCCAAGAGCCCTCGGGCTGAGATACCACACTTCACAACTTTCCTCCACCTCAGGGCATCACACTACGCTTGTATTTTCATGTCACTCCTATAGCAACAGAACACACCACAGCTGATTTAGAAAAAGATGCAAGTAGACATTATCAAAGGAAGTGAGGAGCATGACTGGACTGGCTTACTGGTTAGAGAAAGCTCTGATGCAGGACAGGATACAGGATGGGTTCAGAATTGGCCTTTGACAGGTGGTGCCGCAGAACCAAAAGCTGCTTTAAAAGTTTATGTTTACATTTATGTTCGACACAAACAGATATGTAAATATGTTGTGTGATTCAGCAAATGTAGCTGTAAACTGTCGGGCAGTACTGAGCAATATGGCGGACACCACCAACTGGAAGCGAACCCTGAATCCAGTGCGAATGAATTAAGGTAACCATGGCAACGTAAAAAACGCATAAAATGACATCAAATGTGCCCTATGGGCCCTATGCTCTATGCCCTAACCCTTCATTCACTACATAGTGCTGCACTATAAAGCACCCTACATAGGACCCTCAATCTGTTGGTGATTCGGACACGAAGCTCACTACTTTCACGTTGTTGGACATTGCATGATTACCGGCTGTAACTACGGCAACCTTAAAGACCTCATTGCAAATACGATCCAAAATTGTCAGAAAAGATTTTATTTCTTCACTTTATATTTAATTCTTTCTTTGTACTGTATCTACTCAATGAAAACAAAATTCAAATGTATGACCTAGTGTTTTGTTAAAATTTTTTAATGTTCATGTTATATCCGCCATTGTAAGCTGCCTCCCGCAATGCATTGTGGTCTATATTGTCCCGTCTAGTGACCATCAAGGCTCACTACTTTTCAAGGTGCATTGTGGGTAATTTTGAGGGCACTACTTTTTTCTGAAAGTACGTTCGGACACCCCTACAAAATGATGTGTCCACTATATAGGGAACTATGTAGGGATTAGGGTGCACATTCGGACACAGCCAATGAATAATAATGAATTAGGGCTCTATTAGAGACACAAACATCCACTTTCATTTCCTTCATGACTAGTAATAACTAATTTTCCCAGTCCTTCCAATAACAAGATCTTTTTCACAGCTGACATTTTGACTCTATAGCAAAACAAGAACAAGCTGGAGTAAATAGGACTTTATGTCCTACAGGGAACCAGCCTGGACAGGTGCAGAAGTGGAATGAAGCCCTTGTGAATACACCCAGACTCGTGCTACCATTTTAACTCTGAGGAAAAGGGTGAAATATAGGTTGTCGTGGAAGGAGGACAACCCTCCATTTTCCAAATAAGAGAAACTGGACAAAGATGTTCAGTTTTTTTAAGTTAACAGTTGGATGTTGATTAAAGTGCAGTCTGAAATGAGAAAGCTCAGCTGGGGAGAAAACGGTGAAGCACACATTTTCTACAAACGACAGCGTCTCCTGAACTCTATAGTTTTCAGTTTACCTGTTATCACTGACTCAAGATTTTTTTGTTGCCTTGCACATTTTTGGTCAGCACAGGTGATGTAACTCTTAATAAATGAAAAAATCCGATATGCAAATTATCACAAGTTATCAGATTAGTCAGAAGAGTCGACACAAGCACCTTTTTAATGTCACTGCAAGCTGTTTTTCAGGTTTTCTTTTAATGAGTTTGGTGCCTTTATGTTTTTCTTCATACATTTTACAGCATCCATGCAGAGCTGCTGTGTTACCAGTTTGCTCATTATGTTATCATTACTTAATATTTGACTCACTTAAAAAAAACAGATGCTTAGCTGATAAAGTCACACTAAGATATTTACGGCTACAACTTTTTCAACATCTGCATTGAATTTAAAACAATTTGAAGCATGAAGTCTGTAAATACATGCATCTATTCACCACCTATCGTGCAGATATTCAGCAATCTGCCTCTAACACGCCTGTATCTGCTGCCACTTATCTGCATCTACATGGAAAGGTTGATTTTGTTATGGCGGGCCCGTGTCTCACCTGTCATGAGCGCGGGTGATCGGCACATGACATTTCCACTAACCACAGTGTCTGCACGGCCTGTAACGGGGGTCAGGTAATGTTGGAGCAAATGAAACGGTCAATCCCTGATATTACGCCCTCCGCCACATCCAATAACTCTCTCAAAGGCTCAAATAATTCCCACGGTCGTTATTAAAAAAGAAGATGCCGATCTATGTGCTACAGCCACCAAATGTCAGTGGATATTGTGCTTCTGGGGTTATTTCTACCTGTGGACAATGTTCAGCATTTAAGCCATTCTGTTAGATACCAGTGTGTTTTATGGTTTGTGTGATAGCTTGACATTTTCAAGCCTTGACTCTTGCATAAAATTACAACTTTTAACAATGTTGCATGGCTACTTCTGTGTATATTTTAGAGGGAACCTAATCCTTCCCACAGAAATGAATAAAAAAAGGGACAAAAACCCAAATGCATTTGGGAAAAAGTATAAAAAAAAGACTGATTTGTGTATTTGGTCAGAGAATAATAACGGAAAAACAGTTCATCTGCAGTTCAGCTTCTCTTTCAGTGGCAATAAAAACACACCTATATCTTTATATCGGTATTTCAATGTCAATCGTTGGTTTAACGCTTCTTTGTTAATGCATCACATAGAAAGGGGTTGGGAGAGAGGGTCTTTGTGAAAGTAGGCCATTGGGAAGACTGATAGATACCATTATGGCAAACGAGCCATTATGTGAGAGCCGTGAATCATAAACAAATGACATAACGACCACATGGTGGTGTTGGAGCGGAGGGGGAGATGGGTGTTTATTCTTGAAACACTAAAAGCAGCATTTAGCGCGCTCAAAGGAGGCATTGAAGGGTAGCCAAGTTAGTTCTGTCCTTCTGCTCTTAAACGCTAAACACGGTTCATCATCACCTTTTTCTCCTCGGCGTCTTGGTCGTTTTTTCTTCCTGTAAATAAATACAAACGCAACCCATCTTCTGTCTTTGCAACGCCTGCCGAAACGCGGCAGAGCGGCTCGGTCATTCCTCTGTGATCTATGTTTATGACGCCGACTTGCAAGTTTTACAAACTCAGTTTAGATTGACCTTAGTCGTGACCTCATCTCACACAGCTGGCTTTGATTGCTATGACAGTTTATCATAGGGTCCTCAAACTGGCCTCTGACAATATCCTCCACATCACACATGAGGGAAGCTACAGCTATATGCATTCAGAATTACACAAATATCTGCAGAAAGGAGGACACAGATGATCATAATCATTGTTTATACCAAGGTGGTGGATGTGTTAAAGCAGTGAACCCACATGTTTAGTCCCACTTTGTCCAAAATAAGCCGCAGATCTTTGCTGACACGTCAACACTTTGGAAAAAATATAAAGCAGTTGCTAAAGTTGCTAGAAGGTTGAAACTGTGTGCAGCATTGTTTCCTATATTCCCGCTCTTCTTCATCTAATGAAAGGACTGCGTTTGACTGATTCACTCATTTTTACTTTATTCCAAGATGAGGGGCATATATAGTATAGTATCAGATAGTATCAGCACCAGTCATTTATGTTCAACATCTGAATGATGCCCAAAAATGAGATAAATCTTCTTTTTAGTAAATGTGTTCTCAAACAGGTGAGTGTGAGATTTTTCCCCTTTGTCACCTGATAAAAGGAAATAATTAGTGACAGTGACCCGCATGACACACATGGAATTGTTGTAAAACCTATAATATGGGATATTTCTTAATGCATTTACCAGAATTTAGGTTGGTTATGTGAAGAAAAGCGTAACATTGGCTTATATAGGTTTATTAATCCTTCCAGCAACATGAGGAGTTACAGTCACCTCTAAGGTCTTAGTTGTCCTGCCGCTTGCTATCATTTGCTGTGCAGTGTAGATCTCCATTCTGTTTAAAAATATAAATAGAGAAAATGAATAATAATAAATAACCAGCAATCAAATCTTTTCGGTTGTATATGGACTAAAAATGATTGGTGCCAACTGGATAATTGATCATCACACAGTTTCTGTTGCTTAGTTACAAACATCTATTTTGCTTTTAAACCAGCAACTTTAACTGTTAATAAACTTATATATTTCTCTTATGTTTAAATAAATGATGACAAACTAGCTTAAAATGATTTTTTGTAACAAAAATAGATTTTTTTCTTAAAAAACAAAGTTTTATTTCACCACCAGGACATATGAACTCTTTACAGGGTGTTTCATAACACAGGCCATGAACCTCCCAGCTGGGGTCCAGTTTTCCCATCATCCTTGACCTCTGGCCTCATTGCCAGTCAACATTAACCACTGCATGTGTGCTGACATGATAAATCCTTCCAGACATGGAGGTAAATAATACCCCAAAATGCAGAAAATGTTGCCAACAGGCTTAATAAGCTTCTTTGGTAAAAGCTTTAAAAATAATATTAATTATAATAAAACTATGCATCACATCTTCTCATGCTGTGTTCATTTTTGTTAATTTGTAAAAAATAAAACACTTTTTCAACAACCCGAAAGTGTAAACAAATAACACAAGAAAATACAAAAATTAAATAAATGCTAAAATGATTTATTGTTTATAAAACAGTAAAAAAACAAAAACAAATAAACAGATAAAAAAATTCTACCAAAAAAATTAAACATAAAATAAATGAGTTTTTTTTTTTTTTCTTTTAACAGGATAATTTGTCCACCTGCTGGGCATGAGCGATCCCCATGGAAACGATGCAGACTGAGCAGGGATACCGGCCCCGAGCTGAGAAAACTGAAGTAAAAATAAACATCAAACAAAACTAAAAAAAAAAAAAGATAAAAGTATAAATATAAAGGAGTTGATAAAAGAAAACCATGTACACAAAACAAACCGAGCAGAGACACCTATGTTAGTAATTAGGTTTTAAAAACATATTTAAATAATTAAGAAGAGACAAAATAAATGACATTATACTAAAGCAGTGAATGGAAACCCTGGTCCTCTTGGGCTGGTTTTAAATGTAATCCTGATGCAGCACGTTTATCCGGTCATCTGCAGAAATCTGCACATTTAAACTTGATGAGTTGAAGCAGAGATGAAAACGTTCAGGACAAGGACCAAGGTATGTGATGAGTTCAGGCCACAACAAAAAACAGACGTTATGAATTATTCTTTCATTTTCCATATCACTTAATCTAATTCAGGGATGGGAGGTAGAAAAAAATGGGGCAACACGTTACAATATTCTTAGCATTATTAAATAATCTATTTATAACTGATGAAGGGTTTACTAATATGTTAACTGGCATTGTAATTAATGTTAAGTACTACCAACATAATAACCAACAATTAGGATTTTACCACCTAATAATTTATTAAATATGGTCGAGTTGCCAACATTACCATACCACAAGTAATAGGGTAACTAATGCTACTACATAACAGTTAATTAATGTTTAATAATATGCTAATTAATGTTAATTAAGAGGCCTTATTGCTAAGTGTTACCCAAAAGAATAATCATGTGATGTTTAACCCCACTGATAACCAGAATCCCTGGTACCACTTTACACCAGATTCCAACATTTTCTAAACTTTATAAATCATTAATATTAAATTTTTATTGTTTTTATTATAAATCCATTCAGTTTGGGAGGAATTCACCTGTAATACAGATTAGATAGAACTAGCCGTGACACACTGTTTTTATAAGTGATATATAATTGTTTGGATGAAATGGTTTTGGAAATCATTGCGTAATCATCAACATAAAAGTTTGCTGCACTGCTCTTTGTTCATGTGAACTGGATCAGGACAAACTATGCTTTGGAACGAGGAAAAATTAAGGAAGTTTTAAAAAGTACGCCGGGGCTGGGATAAATCTGAGATATTTGATCTTTTATATACAGAAGAAAAACGTCTTTAGATTCAAAATAAGATGTAAACTTGCATAAATTCACAGCTGGTCCTGCCAACATGGTGGCAGAAACATTGTTGAGCGTTGTCCTCCAAAGCTTTCACAGAAAGAGGAGCAGATTGCTCTTCATTCTCCAGATCCTGCAACTGTTCGTTGCGACCCTATTCAGCAGGCCTCTGCAGAGCTGCATGACGTGCAGAAGAGGAAATGCAGCTGTTTGATTCAGCTTCTCTTTCATTTTATCGACCTAACTAAACACATAGTTCTCTGGTTTGCTTCGAAAACTTGAGTCAGTTTCTACTTCTCAGTGTAAGCCTAAGCTGCCAGCCCAGCGGTTGTCTGTTAAGTCCATCGAACCAAATCCAGGAAAAGTGGATGCATTAGTGTCATAGTGTCACATCCACAAGCCTATGACCCGAGGATGTGTTCATACAGGGACTCTGCACAGCTGCAACTTCCACCAGGAGCTGCACATCACCTCCATGATCCCAATCACCTATCATTATTAGATACACCTGTCACCAATGTGAGGACTGTCGCCCCATTGGATAATTCAGCAAACTGCTTCCTCCTTTCCAGCCAATCAGAGAAGACTTTGGATTTCTTTTTTTTAAAAGAAAGAAGGACCATCAATCTGGGCAGCTGTGTCCTTCTGGATCAATCTGCCTCTGGGAGCGATTGTGCTGGTTTATTGAAAGGTTTAGAGAATATTTGGACTTCGAGTGAGACATATGGTGGTCGTGTTGTAGTTTAGTTACACAGTGATTTGATTTGTTTAATGCATGTTTGTGTTTTAAGTTTGAAGAAGAGACGCTCTCACTGTAGCTATTATGGTTGTTTCTTTACTTTTCTTGTAAATGGTACTAGTTTGGGGTTGTAAGTACTAGTAGAGATAATTAAGGTTAGTTAGAATTGTATTCTTGTTGTGAGGACACCTTCTTTGTTCATCATAATTATTGGTTTTCTGTTTACCGGACAGATATAACCCGATCATGGATGCTTTTTTGCTATGTTGTATTGAACCTGAGGGTTTGATATATATATATATATATATATATATATATATATATATTACACTGCATTTCCAATCACTGATGAAATTAATGAAATGGCATCATTACGACAATGTTCTTCAATGTTTAAGTCCAGAATCAGCTTTCAAAATGAGTCAGGGTTATATTTCAGGCTCATACGGGCTTCAAAGGCTTCACCAAGCCCTCACACTTTGAGTTTATTCATTTCTTTTCTTCGTGTCTTCCTGCAGTCACAGCCAATCTCAGGCTGTAAACCCAGTACTGTTAGACTAATGTACTCCGTGTCAGAAATATATACTCAGCTGCAGGTCTATTTCACATTATCCGGACCCCCCACCGACCTCAACCTCACAACCCGAGTTTCAGTGTTTCTTTCTAATTTGGTCTTCTTGGCACAGTATAAAAATCTACTTCTTAAAATGGTGATTGAGTTTGAAACTTTTGAAAGCAGAGAAGCAGGAAAACCATGGAAGCTATCACTGAGTTTAAAGTAGAATTAATTCTCAGTCGCATCATTAGACAGCGGCTTTACAAAAAGAAATACGCAGAATAATCCTTTATTTCCCCTCAAACTGCAGGAATGTGTGCCTAACTTAAGCCCGACTGCCTTTATGTAGACTGTTTTATTCAGCTGAGGTGAACAGGAATCAATAGCAACGTTGTCACATAGAAAAGCACAACTTGAACACACCACTAAACACACAGCCCCAAAGGAAAAGAGTGAAATGGTATTGATGTTGCAATACAGCGGTCGGTTAAAACATTAAACCCACCTGTCAAGTAGTCCACACGTCACCCCGAGGCCGGCAAAACATGTCCGATCCGCTGGGGCGTGGAAACGGGAACACTGGTGACACCTTGTAGTATTTTTTGCTTTACTGTGGATAAACTGCGGGAAAGTTTCATTACAGCTGAATATTATTTCCCTGTCTGTGTTTTTACTGTGACGCGTTAATGTACCCTCACGCATCTGTATTTCTGTATGCGAATGACAATAAACCATTATTAGACATCAAAACGAAACTTATGATCAGCTAAAACCAGCTTTTTTATTGGCTGATGTTGATTAGGAGTGTAACAATACATACATCTACACATTGATCAGAAAAAGGAAATAACATGTATTTAAATGGTAAATTTAATTTGGACTGACTAATTTTGAGATATCAGCAAACATCAGATTGTTTATTCAATATATTGATATAAAATTGTGATCAAACCAGTGATTTATCCCCCTTATGTTACTGTCTTAGAGCCTTGTCCAGGATTTGTTTCCGTGGAAACCATTAGCCACGTTTTCTTCCTGATGTTGGATCAAAATAAGCCTTTCCTTTGTCGCCTGTTCAGTCAGTTTTACTATAATAGAAACATTTTTTTTGTCTTCATGAGATTTAAAAAGTAACATTTAGGTTATTTAACTGATACAGATTTATATTAAGCTAATTTGAAACAATCTTTTCTTGAACTCTGAAGGGATATATTGCAGGTTTTACCCCTTAGAGCCGCTGGTCTCAAACTGGAGTCTGGGTAAAATTTCAGGGGGTCATCAGATCTCACTAAGGGGACCCCAATTAAAGTCATTTTTGGGTTTGTTTGTAAAAAAGAACCACTTCTTTAGAGGGAACACATTTTTTCTGAGCCACTAAGAGCTGTTGTTGTGGACCTTTGCAATCATTTGCAGCGCCACACACAACCCCGCTCCACCACATCCTGCAGACTTTCTCAACCTTTGGCTCTTTGGTCACTGGAACATTTCAGGGAAAGCTGGGAAAGAGGGTGGGCATATCGCAAACATCGATCACTTATGCTCTCCCGTAAGTTAGAATAAGTTGCAGTCCAGAAGGGATTTATTGCTACTCCCAGTGCACCATGGGTACAAACTGCACACACGTGCATTAAAACAAACTGCATTTCCATACCTTAACCGCAAGTGTCCAGTTCTTTTGACAATGATGCATGACTCCACAAGGACATTTTTATGACTGTTATTAGGTGGATGGCAAAATATTCCCGGTCAATACCAGCACTTACACTCGTCTCCACCTGCTTCTTCTACTTTGCATCCTTTTATGCTCCTTTTGGAAGCTTTTTTTTCTAAATTATGATCACCTTGTATCCTTAAGGAAGATATAGCTACTTATTGAACTGAGATGCAAACCATCTTGCAGTCTATAAAAACATTAATTAATCTTTTGTAGAGTTTTCTTTACAAAAACACAATTTTTTCTCAGTGTAAAGATGATTTAAAAACCTGCTTTATGGTATTGGGACCATAATAAAAATACTTTTCCTGGCATTACAATCCTTTCATGCCTTTTAGAAACTTGTACAGGAAGAAACTGCCTCCCATCAAGTCGGCATTCAAAAAGCTCTGCAGGTATTTCAGGACAAACTCTGTTAGATGTAAAAGGTATTTAAACACCAGAAAACTCCAATCAGATCCAGCCTTAAATAAAAACTGGCTTTTGCACTTTTAGTTCACGTTTCTGATAAACAAATTGTCAGCGTGTCGATCCGATGATTTGATTGAAATTGCTGTTTCACCAGATTGCCAATTACAACAAGTGTGTGATTACACTGATCGTTTTCAAAATGACCACCTCTGGTTTGCGCTGTCGCTTTCACACATTTAATTAAACCAATCAGAGAGTAATGTTTGCCTCTCAACTCATCACACAGACACAGCCTCTCTGTTCTCTGGCTCATACATATAAAACCTTGCTATGAATCAACACATCACTTTGAAGTGGCCTTTGTAAAACAGAATAAATAGAAACTGTCAAAAACTCTCAGTAACTTTTTATAGAGTTTCCTCCTGGAGGAAGGGAGTCTGCAGCTGGAACATGTGGATGTTCATGTAAACAACTGGATTAAATTGAGCATAATAAAGATTTAAGACAGATATTTTATTGTTGCCATTTGTTTAAAAGAATATGATGTTTTATTCATAGTTGCAGTTGAGAGATTGGGTTTATTTTAAATAACAATTGACTCTAAACAAATGTTTCTAGCCTGAACCTTTTGGCTTAAAGCCTCAGTGTGTCAGATATACTCCCATCTAGTGGTGCAACAATGAATTACACACAACTGTTTGGCGTCTTGCTCTTTAAGGGTGTAGCTGTCACTACCGAAGCCTCGTAGAGTCAGAAGTGTAAAAACTTCAACATCTTGCTCAAGTTCAAATGTAAAGTCACCCATCTTGTGCTGCAACAGCTGTCTGTGAGGATGAGGAGCGGCTGCTAGACCTTCAAAGATGGCAGCTGTCGGTAAAATAGTTTGAAATTAACAAAAAGAATTAGTAAAAAATGAGTAAAAATGCCTGACATTGTTTTTGTTCTATACATATTTAAATAAAACAAGCAGACAGATATAATAAAATAACATGTTACTTGTATAAGTAATTTTTTTAACAATACTTTGAGGAAATCAATGCAATCTGGTGTTTCTGTAACTCGACACTTCTGACTGGTTATCATTCCCATTGCTCATTAAGAAACTGCTTTCATTTGCACAAAACAGATTTTGTTTTATTCATGTCTTATTAAACTAAATAAAAAAAATCTATTTTAAAAATAGATTTTTTTCAGATTTTGAGTGACTACTGTAACTCTTTATCTCTTATTGAAAGGGTATGAATACCCTAACTACTGACTAACATGTTCATATATATATATATATATATATACACACACACACACACACACACACACACACACACACACACACCGGTATATAAATATTACCAGTCAAACACACACTTTCCCATTGGAAATAATGAGAAATATTCATATATAAAAACAAATATATAAACATATATGTTACCCAAGTCATCTGTGACACATACACATATGTTTGTATTTATAGATATAGAATTAGAGTCACGGTTGTGTACACTCGTTTTTCCAGATTGACAAGTTTGTCCTTTTTTAAGATGGCGATGCAGATGCTTCAGGGCACAATGCACCCTTTGTATTATAAATAAATCCTTTTAAGCTAAGAGAACACTTTCATGTGGACAATATTATCTCACGTTGTTTAAACACATATTTATGAAAACAGCTTCACACAGACTCATGCATGTTTCATCCAGTGCTTCACTGACAGAACTGTAAAGAGGATCTGTGGTGGAAAGTAGTTGAACTTTATAAAAAAAGAAAAATGATATTAAAAATTAGATCCAAGGAATTGAGAAAAGGAACAGAAAAATGAGGAAAACCAAGCTGAAGTCGAGCAAAGCAACGTTTCCAAGAAAACCATGTGGAAAGGAAACCCACAGACCCCTTTAGCTGACATGCAGGACTCAGAAGAACAGTGTTGTGGCTGTTTTTTAAAAAAAAGCTTGAATACAAATAGGATGCATGGTTGTAGCCAGAAGAACACTGTTAAGCTACAAAGCATTTCACCACCGCATAGATCAGCTATTTCTGAAACACAACTCTGTTCTGATTCTCAGTTTCAACTTGACCTCCTAAACAAGTAATAAACGTGACAGTCGGATCAGCTAAATTAACAATTTTGTGATAAACTACAGAACAATTTCTAGATGAGTGGGTCAGCCTTTTGAGGGATGTTTAAGAACAACCCATGCATTCACATCAGAGGTAGTCTCTGCAAATGTTTCCCTGCTGCAACACACCTGACTCAAATCAATGGGTAATTAGCAGACGCCTAAAAAGCTCTGCTAATTAGGCTTGATGTGTGTCAGGTGTGTTGCAGTACTGTCTGCAGACTGTGGTCAGACGGGCTTACACTGAGCGCTGCAGGTCATCAGGTGCTGCAAAGTTAGATGGAGGTGAGTGAGTAGAGAAGATGTTACCTCTGCTTTATATTCAGAAATAATAGGATAAGCCACACTGAGCAATGAATTTAAGTTTTGTTTAAAAAAGGCGTCTTTGACACATCAAGGTCAGTTTAGATGACACAAGGATGTAACACCTTTTGTCCGAGCAAGCTGCCAAAAGCTGCATGTGTTTAATAGTAATGGGCATCTATGAGGGAGGAAGGGGAACACCAGCATATGCAATCCACTTTCATTGTGGGATGTTAGGATTCAACAACCTTGTAGCTTTTCAGGATGATTTCATAGGGTGAAAGACTCATCCATATTTCAGAAGGGTTTGCACACTTCATGTTTAAGTGATCCAGTGTCTCCCCAAATGCAGCGAATTTATCCGAAACACAGACCTTTCCTGTAACAAACTGCAAACTTCTAAGCACATCTTTTAAAGGTACATTTTCATTTTCTTTGTTTTTAAATTCCTTTTTAACATGTTTCACATATAAAGCAACGTTAACTTTATTTTGAAGCTTTAAATATAAAACATTTGTTCTTGCCCTGGTAATGGAGTTACCTACATACATTACATTCACTAGTTTGACCTTTGACACCTAATAAGTACTTTTTTCATTTTTTACACCTTAGCAACCGGTTCAGGATGTCCATACTGCAAATGTCTAACAGTAACAGAAGGAAAAAAAGGTCAAAGCGTGTCCTGAACATAAATCCACGCTTGACACTGACAAATAGTCCTGTTGCCATGGAAACCTCTGCTCCTTTTAGGAGCTGCTTCAACTTGCGGTGTGGATTGACATCCATCACTTTTATTCACACTTTTATCCGCTGCCCATGTGTCGGACATGCGGCGTTATTGTCCCCGTTGTCATGGTGATGCTCAGAAAAAAGGCTTCATTGGCTTCTCTCATGTTCTGTTTTTACTTTAACTTGAAACTTAACATGAACCAAACAACATTGTGAGTTTGTAAATTAGCTGGAAAAGCAAATGATACATTTAAGCTTTTAAAGAGAAAGCAGATGGTTACTAACATACATAGTTTGTTCTTCCAGACTGTCAATTATTAACATGCTCTTTTTTTTTTGTTTGTTTGGTTTTTGTGAAGCTGAGGGAAGTTTTTAAACACAGGACATTAAATCTACATGTCTCTATTCATGACTGAACCAGGAACTGTGTTGCTATCATGCAACAAACTGAGCAACCACTCATGATTGCTGCCCTGCAGATACGGGGACACAATTTTACCCTGTAGTTTAAAAAAAGATAACACAAAAGTTATTTTTAAACCTCATCTGAAAAGATTGCTGTGGTTTTGTTAATTTAATCCGACCCACTAGTGGAAGCAGATGCTTCGTCTATTGACCCACCCTGGTTTACCATGTCCTCTTTATGTCGTTTTTATTGTTTATAACAGGTGAATATAGGAACAGAACCCACTTTTTGCAGGATTATGCTTCTGTTAAGCCCTTCAGACCCATGTCCTCCGCTGCTTTCTGTCCTCTCTGTCCCTGTCTTATGTCTACACATGATAAAAGTGATGAAGTCATTACTTTTTAAAGTTTCAGGTGGGGAATTATGCTCACATCTGCTCGGAGCATGTCACTGTGAGAGTGGGAGAGTGTCCAACCCTTTGAGGATACTGGTTCCAAGCTGTGTCGAGGTGAGTCCGACTTTTAACTAGAACCGTTTAAGTTTATGCACCAGACCCTGTCCCTAGAGCCAGTTTCTGCAGCTGAGGATCAGACCTGCAGGATTCCCCCTTCAGCAGCCACATTTTATATCATATATACATAAAAGATGAATATTTATGTTAATATTAAAGTGTGAGCTTACCTGCTACACTCTGACCTAATGCTTCTGCAGCAGGATGGGGGCATCGTCTGCCACATGTTCTGGTTGAAGTACT
>JBAMIG010000026.1:6815099-6832737 GCA_037177335.1 Kiunga ballochi
GCATGGATTAAGCCTAAACACACTCACACAGCAAGTATGTGTGGATGGTACCAACAGAAAGCTCTGTCATTATGTCTTGGGTAAGTTTACATCAATCTATCACTAAGCGCTCCGTATCTCTAGTATCAGCCAGAATGTGCCGTATTTATATAAAATCGATGAGCAGAAATAAACCCACAGTTCCCAGTTACATTATATTTTTAGTTCATAGTATTTGTGAAACTACAACACAAAGAAACCGAAACTCGGGAACCTACGTTACCAGCTGCTGATCTCTTGGTCTGCAGGTTACCATGGCAACGCGTCACCATGACGAATATTCCACTCGGCCGTTTTTCGTAGGAAAACTAACGATTTTAACGGTTTAAAAAATGTTATCGTATTAATATATGTTTAATATTTATTGCTTGTGTAAGTGACCGTGGTAGAAGCAGCATAATATCCTTCCATGTGAAGTAATTAATAGACTTTATAGCAGCAACAGCACCTCCACGCTGTCCGTTAATGTTTGATTAACCTGTAAAACGATGGGTCTTTTTTGCCCTGCTTGTTAAGCTGCTAAACCCGAATGCGGAGCATGTGATCACCATTTTTACCTACAAGTATTCAACATAATCGACTACTCATTTTCTGCAGGTGGATGGGCTGCCTGACCCTCAGAGTTGTGTTTTAGCACTGGTCAGGTGACTGTGACGTCAGGTGCACGTCCTCCATACATGACCTAAACTAACCAATCAGAGGTGCCCTGCGTGTTGTCTATCTCATCTGTTACTTGTTCTTTCCCCCCATTGGTTTGTTTTTTTCCATGAAGACATTGCAAAACCCAGCTCACTGGACACACAAATCATCCACCAAGTCATCCATTATTCCCAGTGGAATAATGAATAGATGCAAAACAATGAAGTGGTTGATTGTTTAAACATGCACGACTCTTATAAACTCCTATGTTTCATAATGAAGCCAGAAATAGTTGCTTTTGTCACATGAGTAAGATTGGACTGTATTGGATTTAAGATTTAAATGAGGCTAAACATTTATAATCCGAAACTCCCAACATGCTTCCTCTGGTGACGGCACTAAACGGGACACTCATTCATCGTCTGATCTTTGACCCCTCTGAACACATAACCTTTCCTGTTCCCTTGAAAGCCACAAATCAAAATCCTTCTCAAGAGGCTGTGTTTTTCTATTTATTCCTTCTCATTTAGGTGCCCTAACCCCTCACACGCAGGCAAAGCATGATCACTCATTGTAAAAAGCACTAATTCCTACGCCGTGTTGTCCGTTTCACTGGGTTTACCACCTGCTGTGTGTCACAAATGGGAAAAAAAAAAGAGCTTTGCTGAAGACAGAGTTGCTTGCAGAGTTGCCCATTAACGTCCCCGGTTCCTTTTAGCACTTTGCTCGGGCTTTGGAGCAATGATCCATGACACAAATGATTCATGAGAGCGTGACATGTAATGTTTTATATTGCTGCAGTGAAACTTTTATAAATGTCACCCAAAAAAAAGGACAACTGGGCTCCCAGGTGGAGCGCTGCTATTCCCAGATGTAGATCCCAGAGCGTGGTTGTGGATTGGGTGCATTCAGGCTTATTGGTAATTAGTGATTATATTGAACCCATTACGGGATGAGATGACGTTTGCATGATTTTTTTTCTGTTAGTTACGTTTTGCATGGATAATTATCACCATGCTGCATGTTTTTACTGACTTTCCGGGTTTTATATGGTGAAGATGCTCCTGTTACAGCACAAAAAGCTGGATGCACACACAGTCTCATGCAACATAAGGATGCTTCATCTAAAGAGCTGATGAGTCACCGATTGACTCCATGAACTCTCGGTGCTTGAGCATTACCGTCCAAATGAGCCGCCTGTAATTATATCCCCACCAGTTGTTTTTTCCTTCTTCTTTTTTTAAATTAGGAAATGTGCTCTCATCCCTGTAAAATCTCCCCAGGGTAAATTCACAGCTTCATCAGAAGTTGGTCTGCCTGCCTCTGACAGCACAGAAAAGCAGCTCCAGTTTTTCCTCTTTGATTTTTTTTTCTTGGCTCTGCAGCAAATGTTTGCAAATCCAGGCTAAGATGATAAAATAACTTGCATTTTTTTCAGAATATGGATTATATTTACTACATAATATATTTATCCTGCCTTTTATTTGCTTTTAAATGTAAAATCTGATTTGTTTGAGTCTTTGTTGTTGTTGGGATGGCAGGATGTGTAGCTTTTGTTTATTTATTCACCTGCTTGGTCTTTGTTAGCTTTGTCGCTATATTTTGCATCCTTGTCATTTTGATATCTGAAACCTGACAGAATGAAACAACTTTGCATAAAGTTGTGCAGAAACACTTTGGTATGGAAAAGTGTCTAAATCTTGGGCTTTTTTCTCTTTCACCTGACTCTTCCTCCTCTTTTGAGGCTGAAAGAAAAAAAAAATCAACAATGCAAAGATATTAGCATCTCATCAGCATAGTCTGAAAAATACCTGGAGGTGATCTTCAGTGTCATGAGCCGGACCGCATTGTTTGTGTAAACAAAGGTATTTTTATTGCCAAGTAATTCTATCGGCACACCTCCAATTATTTATAATTAATTTGTTATTTGTGACCAAGGTCACAATGATGATGGTAATTATAAACCTCATTTTACTATAAAGGGTCTTTGAAGTGTCTTACAGCGCTGACTAAAACCAGCTTTGCAGCTTCCTGTAGAGTCAGCGTAGTGACATTAGATCTTCTTTTGACACTTTTTTTTGAAGATTTTATTCATATCGGGGGGGAGAATAACTCATTATAAAAGAACATGTATATTTCATAAAGCACAGATTGTTTTAGCTGGAAAATACACCCAATAGCTCATTTTCATGTGTTAAAAGGGTCTCTATGAACTTGGCAGTGTATAAAATGACACAAAGATTTATTTGGTAAACATGACCCTAAAACTGGGATTACTTCCCAGAAAATACCAGAAAAGTAGTGTTGTTCCATAACATTGTAATGTCATAATCCACAGTTGTGTATCATTTGATGGCTATAAAACACACGTACAGTGTGACCATGTGGACTTTTGTGTTTGAAGCTCATAAATCTAAATGTACAAGAAAATCTGCTAGAAGTATTTAATGCGTAATAAGCTGCAGAGTGGTCACCATGTTGTCCTCTGTGGATTAGTGCAACGATTGTGTGTCTGACTTATTTTCTCACACACTGTCCGTTCACCACCTTGGCTTCAATCTGTTCTGATGCTCCGTTTGCTTTGCTGTACGATGTGAAACACCAACAACCAGACGACACATTTTCACCATTTCACTGGTTGCAGCCCTCCATGCCGGACCCTACGTGCTCACCTTGCTCCACCTGCACGTGGATAAAAAGCCTCCCGTCTGATCGGATCCACGGTACATTGGTAGACTCTGCTGTGTTGTGTGCCTTTTACTTTCATGACTGCACACCCCCTGCCCCATAAAGCGATACAAAAGGAAACTCTGCAGATTACACAGGTGGGCCTTATCTCTGAGGAAGATGAAGCTGCCTACAAGGATGAGAAGCAGCAGCTAACAGGGTGGTGCAGGACAACAA
This sequence comes from Kiunga ballochi, assembly GCA_037177335.1. Lineage (NCBI taxonomy): Eukaryota > Metazoa > Chordata > Actinopteri > Atheriniformes > Pseudomugilidae > Kiunga > Kiunga ballochi. The sequence continues at coordinate 6,818,682 of JBAMIG010000026.1, forward strand.
CTTGCTTCTCAACCCTGAAGAGCTGATAATAGATTTTAGGAGGAAGAAAATAGACATTCCACAACTTATTATTACTGGGGACTGTGGAGAGGGTGATAGATGTCTGGTTTTAGAGACTGTGCATCATCCAGAAGCCGCTGGTGAGCTGTGTTCACTGTAGAGAGCATATTGACACAGTGTGTGTGTGTGTGTGTGTGCGTGCTGCACTAGCTGCACAGTGGGGTCGAAGGTAAGCACTCCAGGGGGTCATTAACGTGGCCCAGAGGATAGTCTGCTGCCCTCTCGTCATTCTGCAGGAGCTGCAGCTTCTGCTACCTCAATAAAGCTCAAAACATGGTCAACTTCCTGTTTGAGCTGTTGCCATCTGGGAGAAGATGCAGGTCAATCCCAACAAGTACCAGTAGCATCCACACTGAGGTAATACCAACGTGCAATAATTTTTTTAAATTTATTTTGTGCTGTCAGTTTAGATTAATGTTCATGAAAGGTTTGCATCTGCAGATGTTCTCCCATGGTTTGCATCCTGGTTTGTGTATGTAAATTATTTTGCCAATATATTAGTTTTTCAAGCTTGGTACAAAGAAATGATCCAAATGTGAATAAAAAACAAACGATTGCAAGAAAAAAGCATTTTGATTGGTTTTTCGCCAGCCTCTTCACTGCGTCTTTAAATTCACATGAACTATAGGACACATTGACATGTAATAAATGTACCAAACTTACTTTAAGGAGATAAAATAAACAACATTTTATTAAAGCAAACCAGTCAGACAGAAAAAAGTATTCTGAATTTTCTTAAAATACATCCCAGAAAACATCAAAAAGCAAAACGGAACTGTTGTGTAACATTATTGTTTTATTTAGTTTTTTATGCTAATTAGTTCACCTGGTTTCATTTTGATTATCCACTCCATGTGTTTTCTGTGTATATAATCCAGTTCCCATTACTTTGTTTCATTGTGGTTTCCTCTGCCGTCATTTGCTGTAGATCCCACTGTTACATTTAATTGTTTCCCCAAAGCTCCTGCCTTGTGCCTGAAATAGATCCACCATCTCCAAATACCCACGCTAGCTGTAGCAGTTAGAAATCAGTGCTTTATTGAATGTCCTGTTCTGTTTTGTGAAATGTCAACACACAAACAAAAACCACTCTCTCTCAGCTTTGTGGAAAAATCATGGAGCAGGGATCCTGTTCCTGTGGACACAGTACCTCAGAATCACCTCTGTGGACGGACGCAGAGGCGTTCTTTACTTATTTATGCCTCAGCAATATTTCTGCCGGTGTTTGCTCAGCAAGCATTGCAGATCAGGAATTCCAGGTCCCGGTGTAACTCCTCTGCAAAGACTGCTCAGCTTCCACTGTGTCCTCTGAAGGCTAAATTTAGCTCTGTGATACAGGTTTAATTAAGCGCCACTTTCAGGGAAACATGTGCCAAAATGAAATTAACACCTTTCCCCAAGTGTTAGAAAAAAAAATCCCTGAAATATTAATAAGTGAGAGTGAGAAATCTGTCTGCTTGTGTATTATAGACCAGAAATATGACGCTTATCTCATTTTCATAATGTGCAATCAGTTGATGAAAGCCAGAGTTTGACTTTGTGTAAGCGGTGTGGTCTCACCCACAACTAACCAACACTTCTTTAATAATTCAGAGACCCGGGCCAGTGAAACTCAGCTGAAACATTAATGATACAACACAAGTATCTATATTCAAGCAATTAGCTTGAGTCCTGTCAACTCTCCAGAGTGGTTTTTGCTGTGTGTGTGTGTGTGTTTGTGGGATGGTTAAATTTATTTGAGATGTTTTAAAAAGAACAGATCCTATGCATTAAACTGAGCCAGCATGCATGTGAATATGATAAAACCCTGGTTTTACTGCAACCTGTAAACCAACCTTGTAAAATTATTTATTCACAAGCACGAGCTTTTTTTAAATTACATTGTAAATCACATTGTTAATAATTTAAATGTGTTGAATTGCCACTGAAGACCAGTTCTAATGTGGGGAGATGGGAGATGATCTATATGCTCCGCTCCTCTCTACTGATGAGCCTGCACTGTGCACACCTTGTGCATCAATTACCTCTGCTCAGGAACAACCAGCAGTATATAGTCATATGAATTCCCTACAGTATGGTGAAAACTGACCCAAAAGAGTCCTGAGAGGAGACCAACACTCTGATACAGGAATGTGAGATAGAGGAAGATCAGCTTAATTGTGTGAATTCATTGATTGAAGTCAAATAACCATAAAGTGCTCAAGACTCTCCATTTCCTGCATCGTTTGATTAAAATCTAATGACCAAACTGTCAAATTGGCGTATGCAACATGCATAGAAAATCAATATGTTGTGCTCTTGTTGTAGAATATGCTGGGAAATGGTGACTAAATTTACTGATGTTTTGCAGGCTAATAAGCATGTGTGATGAAAACTGTTGGGTTTACAGTAACATGACCCCTGAAGGGTCTGAAATGATGATCTACATCTTAAGGTTTAAGGTCAAACTGCTTGTTTATGTCAAACAAGCAGTAAGAATAAACTCCTTACTTACACTTCAGGCTTTATTCTGTTTTTATTTTACATTTTATTCTCTTTTCCTACCCTGCCTCTCTTCATGGATCATTTGTTCCCTGACATGGCAAAGGGTCAGCCTGGATGGTTTTTGACTGGCAGGTGGGGAAAAAAAAGGAGCTGAAAGCAAGAATCTACAACTCAAAAGCAGAAGTTGGTCTCTCTGTAACTCAGAAAACGGGATCATTTAAGCAGTTTTAGGAGAAGCTCTAGAGGCCTTTTGCATTTGACACAAACTGCCAGTCAGAGTCCTTAGCAGATCTGTGGATTCCCCACTGGCCTGCACAACATCCAACCATCTGCTTGGCTCCAAATGTCAACTTGTAGCAAAAAAAATGAAGAAAAACCGGAACTGTCTTTTTTATTTTTTTCCATTTTTTAATGATGTGCAACTCAGAACGATTAAAAATGAGCGAGTCCGGGAAGTCCTCACACTGGAAATGATTACCTCTTTTCAACATCAGTTGTTTTTGATAAGCTTTCTTCTGCTGAGTCCTGAAAAACCTTGCTTAGGGCAGTGTCAGTCATTTCACAAGTGCTGATCCTCCTCTTCCTAAGCGGATTCGGGGGATATTTTGACGTTCTGCCAGCCTCGGTCAGTGATAAGGTTGACCCGGTCATTTCACAGCAGGCTTCTTCACAACACTGTCTTTTCTTTTGAGAATAAGACAACACGCTTTGTCCTTATTGGATTCCCTGACACACACAGTGCAACAACAACTGCTCAGAGGAGGAAAAGAATACATTTTTTTTTATCTTGGAGGATATTCAAAGATCTGTGTGGCTTTCCTTTGTTGGAGCAACATAATCCTTACCTATATATATATATTATTTTAGTTTAGTCAAACACGAAAAGCTTCGGCGTACTGACGCAGAGCCTTACCTTCCTCTGTCTCCAGCTTTCACTCAGAGGTTCTTGAATCTACATTGTCTGAGCTGTCATGAGTGTAATAAATTGCTAGCGATCCTTCAACGTTTGTCTCGCAGCAAGAAGCGACTAACAGGCCTGCAAATTGGGCCAGTCATTTCTTCTGCATGCAGCAATCATCGCACATGTTCCTCTGTGCTCTTAAAGTTTATTTAGTTCAAAAGCAAATAGAAAAAAAAAGCAGCTTTTCGGTGCCTAACAGCAGGTCCTTTGAGAAAGTGACACTAATAATGGACTTGCGTTGAGCCGCCTGCCAGATGAATGAAATGATTTCTTTGCAGAGAAACGCGTCTCTTGCTTTTTGAATTCAGCCCCAGCTACCATCTAATTTACTCAGTTGTGACCACTGAAAAGGCATCGATTTGCAGAACAGAGAGGAGGTTTTAATTTGGAAGTAATCAAATCAAAAAGTTTGCCAAAGCAACATCAAACGTAACCGTCTGAAAGAGTTGAAGACGTGAGAATAACCTCAAAGATGCTTTTTAGGAATGAGTGGGGATCAGATCAAACTGTTTAGAAATAAGTTGGCTGTTCATGTTGTGTTTATGAACGTTGTATCTCTATCTATTCACTGAAACTCTGTGTTGTTGTTGCATTTAAATAAAGTTTGTGACGTGTTAATCGCTTTCCAAGCTGCTGTAATCATTATTAGCCGATCTGGAAGCGGTAACACTCGGTGTAGGATCTCTGCTTTGATAGTCGCTGTGCCAGATATGTAACACTGTAAGACGAGCGAACACTGACGTCACTCTCCTGCTGCATCTCTCAGGATGGAGGACGCGGATGTCCTTGGTCTACTTAGTTTAATGTAGTACTTGTTTTATTGTGTGTTATGTCTGCTGTTGTGTGATTTACACTCTGTGATCCCCTTTGGGACAACTTTGATGTCATACTGGGCTGTATAAATTAAATTGAATTGAAGTTGGAGGTTTTAACGTGGTTACAGACAGTTTGGTGATTGCAGACAGTATCTGAGATGGAGATTGAGTTCTGTTGTGTGTATTCATGGATATTATTATATAATACTGTCTGTAATAGAAACAACTACTTGTGTTTGTTTTCCACTTTAAGAAACACAACTTCTAATACAGTAAGTCACATAATACCATCGCTTCCAGTTCAACCAGCTATTCATTTCAAAACATGAGATGCTTATCTGTTAGATCAGGCCAAACTTTTAGCCTCTAAGGGCCAAACTGAAAATGATCCAGTGAGCCACGGGCCAAACATTACAGCTTTAAAGCGTCTATTGTCTGTACGCCACTGCCTGTGGTTCTTTATGCAGATGTGCTGAGGCTGCATGTGCAAAGACTCATGGGGGATCTTTCCAAATGAATAAAACTATATAAATGTGAGGAATCAATTAATAAGCTTATTTTATGTTAGTTATATGCATAGAAACACAATGAGTGAGCTGTTTATACCCATACAACCATATAAATTACTAAAGACTTAATGGACATTAGTAAGAGATTATTATTATTATCATCCATCATTCAGCTCTGAATTGTCTTTTTATTATTTGTAGGTTTCTAAATATAAACATTTACTGACGGGCCAAGACCAATTGCTGGTGGGCCCCACTTTGGGCATTTGCTGCATGGTTTGAAAATTAAATTTGAAATGTCTTTTTTTTTTTTTTTAATAATTTTGATTATGTCACACAATGTGCAGTCTTGAAGAAAAAATGAAAATGCAGTTTGAATTATTGATGAATCTTTTATGGTAAAAGTTCAGGAATAAGCAGTACAGAGAGGTTTTTAGCTTTGCTGACCTTTTGCTGAAATAACTGTTTTTCATTTCTAATCAGCCAAACATGAAAAATACCCCTAACATCCTGATCAGGTTAACCAAGTTAGAACAAATTCAGGTGGCTGCTTGATATCCTAAATTCTAATAAGTCTAATTTGACTCAGCATAAAATAGTCTGGACAACGAGTAAATGTGGACGTTTCAGTGTGGAAAAGTAAATAATAGGATATGTTTGTTTTCCTTTGTCTGATTAGACAATTTTATTTGCCTAAACAGAGAGTTTACTTTACCCTGAAGCGATAAACATCCATGAAATTAACCTATGCCCCTGAGAGGAGAGCAAACCCTGCAATGTTCAAGACTACATTGTTTTTTCATTCTAGATTCAGCCTTTTCTATCTGAAGCCCTCAAACTTTAAACAGAAGTTATAATTTTATGTAAGTTTGAGCCTTTTGATGAAGTTAAATTATTAGTTTAGATATCAAAATGTATATTTTAACCTTTTTTATTTTTATGCCATTGAAAGAATCAAGAAAACCCTCCATGCTTCAGAGTTAACAGAGTAAGTGGCAATGATACTTATTTCATTTTACTTGACGGATCCACGTGTAAAATGATTAATTAAAACCAGATTTATTAAATCATTGTAAAAGAGACAACCACATCTGAACCATCCATCCATCCATTTTTACCGCTTATTCCCTGAACGGGGTCGCGACCTGAAGCATTGTAAAGCTTCTCGTTGTGAGGCCCAGTGTAACTATTTAAACATTTCCTCTCCTTCTTTCCAAGATTAATATTAGAAGTTTCTCATAGCAAATTAGAAATATGCTTTTAAACGTCTGAAAGTTATTTTCCTGATAAAAGTGATATTTACATTTTATTCTGACAATTTATTCACTTTCTGTTTTCAAAAGGTCACAAAGCATCCAGTTTAATTCTTACATAAATTTAGTTTAGATAATAAAAGAAAACAACTATTTGTTCTTCTTCAGCTAAAATAATGCAGAAACTTTACATAAATTAATTCAGTAATTCATTATTTTTTAATAACTGAGATATTTTTACGTTCAGCTTCAGTCGATCGATTCAGATCTGAAAACGGCATCTCCTCATATGTCCTAGATCTCCTGTTTTTCCACACTTGTTACCAACGCATTCAAACGCTAGTGCGCACTTTGACCTAGCGCACACTTAGTGGAAGGCTGTAGGGCGTAGTGTGGGTTTTGGGACAATGCCTCGGACCAAAGCGGTAGAAAAAACACACCTAAATGAAAGTAACTTTATCTGAGAGAAGAAACGGTGAAATACATCAAATTACTACTTCAAAGATGGTAAAAACACATGCATTAAAAAGCAAAAAGAGAGCCTGGATTGTATTAATTAAAATAAAAAAATCAGCACTTTGTCTGTGTGACTTCAGTCAATGAGGTAAATTTCACAGAAAGCTTGTGTCCTTGGTGGGCGAAGCGTATCTTAGTCTTTCATAGCACTGATTGATGGTGGCGGACACTAATTCCATGGCAAATGATGCTATTATTCAGGATATCAAATTAAATTACTTCATCCATTGGATCTGCTTAACATTTCCCCTGTGGAGTGTTTAGCAAACAGTGTAATCTCCTCTACTTACTAGTTGTGTTTGTCATGCCTTGTCTTCCTCTCCCTTCCTGCAGGAGTTTTGATAGCAGCATTGTTGAGGAGATTGTCTTTTTGCATGAAGCCTTTTGGGGTGAATATATGCAGACACGCACACACACACACACACACACACACACACACACTTAAACACATCAATACCTAAAAGCTGTCTGGTAAAGCTGCAGGTATGACAGAAGACAACACGTTTAAGGTCATTTTAAAACTACTTTTTACATTTTGTGTTAATCCACAGCATAAATAACGCTGTTTAGATGTCACAGGTATTCACTATGACAAGAGAAAGCACATAAACGAGACGCATGGTATAGAAACTACAACAACTATGTTGCGATTTAGGCAAATATTTCAAAGCGGATTGAAGGTTTTAAGCTGTGCAATTTGCAGTTTGTTCACTGAATGGCTGCAGAGTGGTGCAATAATGACTGCTGACAACACTGAAGGATAGAGGATGTTCCTTGATGTCCCATCCATCGATTTTCTATCCCTTATCTGAGGTTGTGTCTCGGGGGGGAAGCCTAAACTTCCCCATTCTTCTTCTACCCTGATGTTCCCATGCCAGCTGAGAGACATTGTCCCTTATGTATGTTTTATGTCTTCTCTGGGATCTCCTCCTTGCAGCATGCATCCTAACCAGATACTCACAGCATCTTATCTGGTTTCTTTCGATGCGAATGAGTTCTTCACCCCATTTTTAAGGAAGAGCCCAGATAACCCGTGGAGCAAACTTATTTCAGCCAATTGCCATCTGCTAGTTGACCTCCTGCTCCATTCTTCCTGCACTTATAAACACGACCCTGAACGTCTCCATTCAGGGCGGCATTTTCACTCCTGACCCTGAAAGGGCTCTTCGTGCTTTTCCTTTCCCGTTGGGGCTGAATTTCTGCAAATAGAGTTCTGTATTTCATCAGACTTTCTGATGTCTTCAGTGTCCGCAGGAATATTATCAGATATCTGGCCCCAAATTTATTCAGTAGCAGGACAAGAACAGCAAACATACAAGTTTTTTAAAAGCTTTTAAAGGCATAGTTATTAAGAATAAATCATGTTTTGCTTGGTTACACTTACAAATCACAAAATTTGTTTAATTTAGTGGCTGCAAAAGCTTACATTTATATCTGTCAGTCAGGAGGGTTGGGGACGTTTTTAGATATCTACAAATGATGTAAAGCAGAAACGGGGTTGTCTATTCTGCATGCATGATACAGTAACACCAGTTAAGCCCCATTACTGTGTGAAGTCAATTTTCCACAAGAGCCTTGGCATTGAGATCACAATGAATGAACTCCAATACAATCCACCCACCTCGTGACAGAGAGGTTCAACTTTTAACAGCACGGATGGCAGCGTCCCTGCACGCCCTCTGGCAGCTGATGCGCTCCACTTGAGCAGGTTGGTTAAATTTGTGGGATGAAAATACTGAGCTGTGTTTGCATTTTACAGGCTTCCCTTATTAGCCTCTGAATCGGTTCAAATCAGACGAGAAGATGTTTTATTCTCACATGGGAAGATGTTTTATTTAAATTACAGTCAGAATTTAACCAACCACATACAGCAAAACATTATACCCGGTCATTTAGTTATTAACAGAAAGGATCCAGTATGTTTTATATGGAGAATGGAAACTTTTATTAGATTTAAAGGTGACACGAAGGTCTCTGGTTTTAAATCTCTGGGACGATAACGAGGTGTGAGGTGCTCTGCAAAGAACAAATGTGATTTGTTGTGTGTGTGTGTTATTCAGGCCGGAAAATGGTACAAAATCAAATTCAAGACCAGTGTTTCACACTCCAGGGGTGGCTTATCGACAAAAACAAAGGAAAGAAGACAGGAAGACAAACAACATGCTTGTGGGTATGTGCACACACATTTTGTGTAAGGCAGCAACTATGTGACATAATGGGAATCATGGTCCAGGAAGAGTCAGACATGCAACCATAAATTCCTAAAAGAACTATTAATAGTGGAAGGAAACATTGCCAGAAACTGGGTTACGTAACAAGGGGATTAGAGAACCAGTGTCTTAAAGTATGTCTCTTTTGTTCCTCTTTGTACATCAGGATGTTGAGAAGCCATGACCGACATGAGATTTAGTCATTTAACTTTCTAACCTTCCCTCATTATCCTGTAAGCACATAACCACTAGATAAAAAACGTGGCTTTAAGAGATGCTTTGTCACCTCATTACCTGGTGATGGTGTCAAATACCCCACTAGTGGACTTACTGCTCCACAAAATGTCAAAGCAGAGGGGACTCAGTCTCTGCAAACAGACCACACATCTGTAATCACCACCTAAAACTGAATTATGTGATGGTACCATGCAGCTGATGGTTTGGGACATGCTGTCTGTGAAGGTATTTTGTTTCATTTAAGGGTCTGAAAAGCTGGGACAGACCAAACATGAGGGCATGGTGTCATGCTGGGGACTTTTTGTTGCCCTTGCATCAGGATGGCTTAATATATTAGATAAAAATGTAACATTTTAAAGTAAACTCAAATATTAGAGAGTGAGCAACGTAACAAAACAAAATAGTTAAGTAATTTTAATTAAAAGATGGAAGAAAAATACATTTAAAGTAAAGAAATTGTCACAAATAAACCTTAAAAGTGCATTTTATATGGTAAAAACAGGACAGAGATGAAGCTGTTCTGTGTTAGATTATTTATTTTCTCCTTGGAAATATTAGTAAAATTAGGCTACTCCTGCTCATAAATAAAAGGATTATATTGTTTTTTTATTAATAATTTATAACAATTTTTTGCATTTTAATTGTATTTTATCCTGTTTTATTTATTTAGCTTCATCTAATTGCTAAAAAATATTTAAACTTCTACAACCTGGTCAATGTTGGCTTCAATCTTCTCATGCAAAATTAGTAACTAATCACACAACTAAAGGAACTTGTAGAGTATTTACTGTTATTTTGTGCATGTAAATAACAACTAAAAGCAAAAGAGAGATGAAGCCTTCCTGCAGGTTGCTTCTTTCTATGAAAAGCCGACAGGTCTGAAAGCAGAGACGCGGCCACAAACAAAGCTGACAGGATTCAGCCGTAACGTTTGTGTCACCGCTCCTTCAGTCGCTCTCCACCAGCGCCGTGTCGATGGGAGCGGCTGCTCATCAGCCAGCAAGCCTGCAGGGCCTATTTGGTTACAGAGTGTTCGAGAGTGATGAGCTGGGACGGCTGAATACACCCCCAGAAACCAGTTGTCTTCCCTCCAAAATAGGGATCCCGGAGCGAGAGGCAGCCTGTCAGATCCATCAATGCTGGGATAATCCCAGAGAAGAGACAGCATTTTTATTAGCCTGTGTCTCACACCAGCAGCAAAACCACCAGTCTGAGAGCGCTGCCTCTTTTTTCTCTCTTATTTCAGTTTGACACCTTCTTTCACCTTCAGCTTTCTTTGCTGTCGACAAGTAGAAAGAAGAGAGCTTTCTTAAAATGAAGTCTTCCCGTCCAGGTTGATAAGAGTCTGGGAACACGCATCACTTTCAAATCCCATTTCTTTTTCTCGGAAATGGATATTGTTGCAATGAGATGCATCATAATCTTTTTTTCTTCAATGAAGGGAAGAAGAGAAATCCTCTCAAACTGCTCACAGCTCATATGAGGGCTAATAAAGACACACCTGCCTTCAAACATGTTTATTTCAATCACAATGAGTTCATCATGTTACAGAGACGGTCTGAGGTCCGGCAAAGGCTTTTATTTCTCGATGGTCTCAAAGAATTATAATGTCAGATGAGCTTCACAGCTGTGAAACATCTGGCTTTTTCCCTCTTTGCTTGTTAGGGAGCGATGAAACACAGGGAGCAAATACCTGCAACACAAATGGGCTCAGAAAGCCTTCAAATGAGAGCTAAGTGCATCACAGAGGTCATAATCCCAGTGAAACCATTAGAGATGAACTACTAATCTATTCTTTCTTCATCCTGTTGCAATGGAGAGCGACTTAGACTGGGTTTTACTTAAACATTTAGTATTTGCAGATATTTTACTGCACACCCTTTGAGTTATGGAGCTCCATTAGAAGTGAGGTTGTTTTTAAAATATGACCATGTTGGATGTGATCCATTTGTTTATTTTGCCACGTTAAATCAATCAAGCCCGGGTCCATCTGTAGAGAAATGATAAAACGAGTTTACATTTAAGGTTTTCTGCTTTACTACATGTCCTGTTTTGTTTTAAAGCAGCAGGGAGTTAAAATGAGTAATTACACACTGTGCTCATATTAGGATCTAATTAATTTACTGAGTGAGTTGATTCGTTTGCTTAAAGATGGCTCGTTTCAGTCTTGTGAAACAAACAAAAGCACAAAGAGAGAAAGTAAGCTGAGAGCAGGCAAAAGCAGAAAACATATTTCTTGTATTTTTACTTATTTTATTGTATTTTTTCCTCTGATTTCTGGAATAAACTCGTAAAACATCGACTTTGAAATGTCCCCAGCCTTTCCCAGAGAGTTTTGTGTTTGCAGGTTTTCTCAGCGTTGCTTACTTTTACTTTGCTTTTTCTGTATTAAAAATCAATAATCTCTGTTTTTTATTTAGCAAATAAATAAAAGCAGAACTTCAGTCTCTCATTTTTGCTTTGCACAGTCCTGAGGAAAGGGATGCAAGCAGAGACGTTGGTCTGAGACTCCGGTTGTATCTGCATCATTCTGTTTGTTCCCTCCTGAACTTTGTCCACACAATCGTTTTTCCATATGTCAGATTTAGTACCGATGCCCTGCATGTTTTAGAGGCAACCCAACTTTAACCTGCAGGAATAAATGAAAAGGCTCCACATAGCGAGGAAGCTCAGTAACCTGAGTCAGGTGTGTTGGAGTAGCAAGTATAAGCTATGCAGGGTGGTGGGATGGGGGCGACGCTGCTTTTTAGGAGGGTTTGCACAGATATTTTCTTTTAATCTCATCTCTGTCTGAGCAGGCAGGTCGTATTTCATCCGACGTCTTTGTCACTGACATAAAATCATAATTCTGGACTGGAAGAGGCAAAACTCGCCAAAATAAAGCAAAAAAAATATTAAGATGTCCCCCACCATTCTGGGACCCTGGTCTGCTGGTCCGGGCGGTTCCCTCACTGGTGCCAGCTTGGTTATGGATGGACTGGTTATGTCTTTACAGCATCCTGTTTATCATCTTTATTACATTTCATTTTATTGATTTTTTTATTTTAATATAATTAAACTGTGTTTAATATATAAAGAATCTTTATGGCATGAAAAGTGCTCTATAAATAAAATCTAATGGGCATGTAGCATCCATATACATGCATTCAACAAAGTGCATGATACTTTAAGGTTGTCATCAATGTCAACAGCCTGAGTTAAATCCCTGCTTTGAAGACAATGTCTAGAATTTACGTTGTGAATGAAAACAATATAAAAAAACTAACAGAATATGACACAAAACTAAAAGCAGAATTTTGTAAATCTCATTTTGTTAAAAAATCCATTTTGACGCCACTGGAAGTGATTAAATCTAAAGTCTTACTTCAGAAAATAGGTTTTCACAGGATTTGCTGACAATATACTGAAAAAAAGCTATTTTAAAATATAATAATTTCACTTTTCATGCTTTTATTTTTTTTTAAAAAAGAACCACAGAAGTAATTTTACAGTGTCCACCTCCTGTCTTTGTCTGTCTTAATGGCTTTTTAATGGGCATTTCAAAGGATCCAAGAAAGGTTGCACTGGACCTGCTTGACTCACACTGAACAGATGGGATTCTGGGAAGGTGAAATAAAAGAGTTTATTGATCCAGCTGCTTAATTAAACAAGACTCTGTGTCAGTACCTGGACCGTATAGTGTCTGGACTTCTCAACATGTAAACCCAACAGACCAGCTGCTCCATAACAACCACATGTAGTTTAATACCCAGAGCCAGACCTCTGCAGAGCTTTAGGCTCAGGAACACAGGCCACACCGGCTTTACACCCTCCTGAAAGATTACAGGACATCTTGTAGCAGGAACAAACTATCTCAGAGCTTCCAGTTTGAAAATACTTCTGGTTGTGTATTTAATTTGGCTACTTGGCATGTTTGCAACATTTTATAAGGAACCGGCACTAATAGTGATAAAAGTCCAAACTGATCTGAAACAGAACTGCTATTTTCCAGTTTTCAACACAAAAGTATGCAAACAGCATGCGTTTGAAGGAGGTGGCACACACCTGAGCAGGCCGGTGTCGAAGCTGGGCTGCGTTCCGGCAGCCTGTCACAGAGAGACTGATGGAGGATGGCAGGCGGGCATTTAGGGAGGAGCCCGTCTGTTCCACGGTGTGGCAGAGCCAGCCACCATCCATCTCCATTATACACATCCACATGCCACTGGGCAGGGGACAACTCCTCTGAGAGTGACCAGGAGAGGGGCGGGAAGGGAGGCGGGATGGGTGATGAGCAGGAGGGAGGGAGGGACTGCCACAGTCCTGTTATGCCGTTGTTCCCGGCTCGTGCTCCTCCTCAGATTATACGTGTCACGCCAGTGTAAATCACTGATGGAGAAAGAGGAGTCAGTACAGGGACATAATGTGAATTCATATTTCACAACATACTCAGTCCTCTGTCACCTCTTTATATCAGCGTTTTTATTGATTTCTTTTTTAGCTTGGCTTACAGGAGACATGCTTTATTTATTCATGGTGAATTCAGTCAAGTCGGATCAGTGTGGGGGGAAAAAGCAGATTCAGCATGAAGGTAAACTTCAAAATACTCACGCTTTGAATTTCCAATTTACACACTTAAAAAGTCAAATACTGTTTTATGGGGAAAAGGTGGACAGTAAGACACTTTAACTGCTTTATTTATTTGCATTAAAGCTCTGAGACTCTTGCGTTTTTATGAAATGTGATGTCTCGTTTTTGCAGTTCAGTCAGGCTCCCATTGTGCTCTGCAGAGGCCCGGTACCATTGATCGGATCCAGGTGTGTTGGAGAAGGGAAACATCTAGAAGCTGTTGAAAAGATGTTGAGGACTGCATCTGGACATTCCTGTTCTGTAGTAATGCTTCTGATGCTGCCTGGCAGCTCTGTGGTCATTATAATGTGAGAAACATGCAATACATTGGCCGTTTCTCAATTCAGAGACTGCACACTTCGAAGTGCGGATTTGCAGACCGCATACGTCATACTGGCGCGCCAAG